>MU267675.1:1976-47715 GCA_021014935.1 Hygrophoropsis aurantiaca
GCGAACCGTACATCCGCAAATTGAGGCCTATCATGATGTTGTGTAAACTTATCAGATCAACTTTCCGTTCAAATTCGACTTACCACGCTGACAATTTGTCGAAAGCGATGGAGTGTTGATGTTGCAGGAGGCGAGGGCGAGCGGGAGTAGGAGCGTGGAGGCGGCGAAGTAGGTGCGTACCAGCGAGCCTCATCTTTTACCGGTTGGTCGATTGGTGTTGATGGTGGAGAATTGAATGCGGCGGACTTCTGTTGAGCGTGAACTTGTCACAGATCCTGATATTCGACCAAAATTTTCATACGCGTCGTCCAGTGTATCGACTCCCTTGATTGCATTATAGGCATGGGATCCAATTTAATTGATATGCATTTATCTTGCTTTTGCAGGTTCCCCTTGGTACGGATGCGAGCCTAAACCTCACGAATGAAATATCCCGGGCGTGGGCGTGGGCTGAACACGGTCCAGGCTTTCTCTGCACGCCAGACGAGATGGGGAGTTTCAGAATCCAGGTCGGAAGGGATGCGGCAGAGTTCACGCTTCATGTGTAACTGCGTGTTCAAGCTCCTTCACAACACCATCACGTTCTGGGACTGGTTCACCACCATCACCGCTGGGGCCGGATTTACCGCGACACACCCATGCAGATTTATACAGCCATGGATCATCCTTAAAGTCTCCGATGTAGCGCTTGGCCACGAATACTAGATATAGATCGAGCGGCACAAACACGACCGACCGCGCTGCGTCGGGTAAGTCGATGCATTGGCACCCCTTTTCATCCCACTTCTCGTCGAGGGGATGTTTTTCATATTCGAAGATGCGGTGAGCGCCTTCGCAGTCTGCATCATCGTAGACTGCCAGACTGCTGGAAGGGGTTTTCGGTGACACATTTGGCCGCAGCGAAGGAGATGATGGACGCGAGAGTGAGGAGAACTTGCACCGTGATGACGGAGAGTGCGATCATTGGAGATCCCTGGCTCAAGGCGTCTTGGGACAAATCAACTTTGGAGACTGCGTGGGATGCTAGTGAGGACCGTGATGCACAGATATCAGGATCGTTTTGGATCTTTAAATACTTACATACATACCCCAACACCGTGATGACTCTTTCGACGGATATCATATCAGATGCGGATTAAAATCCACCTTCTGACTTTACCGTGACGATACCAATCCAAAAAATCCCAGTTAGCCGGGCGGATTTGACAAACGAGAAAACTGGTACTGTACCTAGCCCAGAAAGTTTGTTTGTTTTATTGTTTTGACATACAAATTCCCGGTATGACGCGATAAAAGATAAAGGAGCTGGAGGGAACTCAAAACGGACAAGGACTAGCACTCACCACCCTCCGGTTTCCTTACGCATGCGTCGTTCATAGCGGCCTTGTAACGGAACACAACAGCAACATAGCAAAGCGGCGTTTTTTTCTATCTCGCTTTCGCTCTCGCCATCTCTCACCTCTTTCCCCTCGTTCTTGTTAGACCCAAAGCCGGATATCTGCATTGTCGTCGAATCCTTCGAAGTGAGGTCCGAGCATCTCTTTCTCGCGTCAGAGACAGCCTGGCATATTGGATAATCAACATCCCCACCGCTGTGTTGGTTCGAAAGGCGCACCTCGATTGACAATGCATACCAGTGGCAGGGAATATGTGGAGGCAAAGGATTCGATTTCTGAAACGGGTGACCGAGATGCGGGGTCCGATTTCAACAGCTAATTGGCCACTTCTCTCAAATTTTTGGTGCGATCCAACCGGATTTCCGTGCGATGTGATCAGAGACATTCTTCGCCCTATCGTGCCCGGTATAATTATTCCAAGAAATTTAAGGAGTCTCCGTCTGTTTTTGCTGGCTGATAGGATCCGAATTGATTGTGCCATATCATAGCCTGGGAAGCTAATTAATAAAGGTCACCGGTGCGTTGAACACGGTACCATCCAAATATCTTGGGCTATATATATGGATTGCTTTGGTTATTGAAAGCTCGTGCGTACCATGCTGGTGGAGAATCAGAATCGATCAAGTGAAAACAAGCATGGGTGACACGTGAATTTGAAATTAACTGCACCCGTTCCCACCGGCCCAAAATCAAATCACAAGGAACTTGAACATCCGAATTATCCTCAAATACGTATCTTAGACTCTCGAGCATCTTGACGCTAAGCTACTACTGTGGGCGTATCTACCATCTAATTCACAGCATCACCGTCGCCATTATCTACGTATACCGTATACCCCAGGATCTCGTTTTTCTGTGACTGCGTCCACTTCAACGGCACACTTCACTGGCACTGGCAACTTCTCCGAGTCGAGGGGAAACAATAGACGCGTATCATCACATCCAATCAACAAGAACAAGGACGAGATCATTATCTATCGATTGCAACTGCAGCATTGATCATCACCGATATCACACCAAGCGATACCTAGAATCTAGACACCAATGCCTCCCAGCGCGCTCGCAAAGATACCCCCAATCCCAATATCTCTCCCGAGACCAATCCCAATACCCCGCCATGTTGCGACCAAGCTCAGGGCTCTCTTCGGCAGCTTGAACGTCGATAATACTCTTGCTATCGTGAACACCCTCCCGGCGGTGTTAAAAACCACGACCAAGTACTTGCTCTACCTCCTCGTCCTCCTCAACGTACGCTCGTTCCCATTCGCATGGCATGGTACGTGTGTTTTCCCTACCACAGTGGCTCGAACTGCATGGCTCTGTAACATGTCCACCCCACCCGTGACTCTGAATGGTTCCGGGTCCATGCTATGTACCATGTGCACTCTATTCATGTGCGCTTCGCCATGTGATATGCATCATGATGTCTACCTTGTACACCACGCTAACCCACCACCCCACACAGTGCGCGTATTCCTCCCCGTCATCGTCCTCCGTGCCAAATACTACCTCTTCCGGCTCACGCTCCTCCTGAAGCGCGTGCCCCGCGCCGCACGCCGCGCACATGCAATCGCGTGGGCGGAGGCGCTATGTCCCGTGGGGCTCGATCCGTTCAAGGTGGCGGTGTCGCATTGGAGTTGGGTTGGTGAGTCAGTTTGCTTTTTGAGTGTTTGGTTTTTGGTTTTTCGGGAGGAGGAATGGGAACGTTGGAGTGGGTTTGGGTGGGTTCTGGGTTCTGAATGGTGCATACTATCATAGCGCTCCGTTCCTATCGGGCATCAATGATTGTCAGTTGATGCCACTGCCTTCATTCCAACGTTCCCTTCCCCCGAACGCCAGACCTGGACTCGTTTCCCTTAATGACATGTTTTGGTTTGATTTTCAAATCGATTTAACTCCTCATTGCAGGCATCGACGACGGGGATTACAATGGTCATCTCAGTAACTCAAGTTACGCAAAGGTACGTTTCTCCCGCCCAGTATATCATCCTCACACCGAATGCCGAATACCACATACCGAATACCACATACCGAATATGAGTCTGATGTTTCTTGTGTGGCATGCAGACACTCGATGCGGCGCGGTGCAAAATTGTCCTGAAGATGTTCCCGGCTTTTACGAGGAACAAAGGGTGGATTGCACTTGGATGTAGGTTTATCCATTTCATTTCACCCCATTCATCGTGCACTGACTCGTTTTGTTGTATCGCGTTGTAACCCTTCCCGGGCCACCAGCCACGCACTACCACTTCATCCGCGAGATACCGATGTTCGCGACGTACGAAGTGAGGCTGAGCATCGGCGCCTGGGACCATAAATGGGTGCGTTGCTTCATCTCGTTCATATTTTCGGCTCCTTTCCCTTTTTCTTTCGACTCATGCGTGTCCCGTGCAGATGTACATCGTCAGCCGATTCGTCACCGCCCCGAAACGATCAAACAAGGACAGGAACGCGGCACGGCAAGAGAAGACACCTCCCGGCGAAGAAGCCATATCTTCTTCGCCCTCGACGCCATCTCAGTCCCAATCGCAACCACAATCCCAGGCCCAGTCAGACTCCCAAGCCGAGCAAACCGTGCACGCCCTCCGCGCGCTCGCCGAGCCCGAGCCGGACGGCGCGACGCTGCACTGCATCGCCATCTCGCGCATGTGTTTCAAGCACGGGCGGATCACCGTGCCGCCCGCCGTCGCCATGGCGTGCGAGGGCTTCTCGAAGCCGCCCCCCGCATCGCCGTCGTCGGCGGTACCGGCTCATAACGGCTATGCGAACGGGAGTGCGGGCAGCGGGCACAAACCGGAATCGGAACCTGTGGTGGCGGCGTACTCGGCGACGAACCCGCCTCCGTCCTGGGTGCATGCGCAGAACTTGCGTGTGCCGCCGGTGGGGAGTATGAAGGCGTTCGAGGAGTTCCTGAGGGGCGGGTGGCGCCAGGGGTTGGCAGATGGGGAGGGGGTTGGACAGCGGTGGTGGGAGGAGGCGCTTGGTGGCGTCGTCGAAGAGCGGAGGAGGGCGAATCTGGAGGTGCTGGAGCTGGTGAGGGTGGGGATGGAGGGGTGTCGGGCCCTTCGGTAGGCTGGGTCGGGTGAAGTGAAGAGGAAGTAATATCATGCACCAGGTCGTTGATTGTACGTCGTGATCATGCAATTGGAATACACATATGACTATAGAGTTCTATTTATTTATCTATGCGGAATACATACTGTACATATCTATAGTTATTTACACGCATACATCCGCATATCTCGTTCCTAGTTCATAGGTAGGTGACGATCCTCGACACCGGTGGCTTTTGCAGGCGTGGTTAAGTGACACACTAAGACCTGGACATTGAATGACCGAATGCAGTCGGATAGGACGTCCGTGGCTGCGTGTTAAACAGTATCCTTGAGCTAAACAGTATCTCGGGTCATTTACTATGACAGAACGTCGACACCAACCACTCAAGCTCAAGGCGCAACTCTCGGCATCTTCTGAACGTCCCGAATCGACCAGGCCATGACCGTCAGGAGCAGGAGCAGCGGTAGTGCATATGTCCACACTGTCCCGATGATCGACAATGGAAAGATATGTTAGTGGATTCGCGGATGGTAGGATAGTAGTAGGAATACATACATGATCCAGTCTGGGCATCACGAGACCGCGTCTGAGTCCTTGTCCTAGTATGCACAGCGGGATCATGATCATGATCTCGGGAGCCCGAGGGCTCGGCGCCTGGGAATAGGTGGTCCTCATCCGAGGTGGACGAATCCTGTCATATCATGAGCATTGAGCACACGTCATCGCATATCGAAAATTGGCATACGAGTAAATGGCCTTCACCACCCCCATCGTTGTCACCGCTGCTTCCCTCGCCCTCGTCGCTGTGGTCAACGTGGATCGTTGTGCCAGTAGGCAAAGGATCATCCATGAAATCTACCGCAGCGTTGGTCTTATCATGTTGTTGCTGCGATGGTTCCGGTTCTGCTGCAGGAGTCTGGGGCAATACCGGCTCCTCTTTTTTGGTGCTTGCGCGTGGTGCTCTTTTGGGGGCCATGTCAACGACAGTTTGAGAGGTTAAACTTGAAGTTGATGCTAAGGTTTGAGGTTGAGGAGATGGAGCTGAAGCGGGGGTGAAGCTGATCGCACGTGGTTTGGGCCAATGACTCGGAGTGGAGAGCCTGATAGGTGATTGATCGATAACTTAGTATGGACTCTGGAGTCTGGGGGCTGCGGCGAGCGCTTTTGAAAATTGAAAATTGACAATCGAAAGAAGGTCGAAATCTTTTTATACACGCAAGTGGACCTAAGCGGGGCACGTTGAACCAGCATGTTCAGGACTTATTAATATATATGGCGTTCAGTCGCCCATATCGTGCACTGATAGCTGTTTCACGATATCACTGGCAGATCTTTGGTATGTTATATCGCGTAAAGCAACGCGCACTGCGCAAGGATAGACGGCGGCTTGCCTGTAATGCTGGCGAGGGAGAAATTCGAAGATTAGCGGGTGATTAGCTCAAGGTCTGTTGATGCCTAAGGCTGAGGACGTACTAGAGACGAAAACGCTGTACCCAGCTCATAGTAAGCTTGGAATTCATTGACCGTTTGGTCCTCTCGAAGAGATATTGTTTGCGACAGCCTCAGACTCGGGTCGGCCTCGGCTGATCCCGATAGATCCCAGTTCCGCTCGCTGGAGCTCCGACTCTACTTCACAAGTGCCACGACGTTGTGACCCGGATCCAACGCTTGAAGCGCATTGAATAATATTCCTCCGAGGCGTTAAACACATACATATCAAACACTGCAAGGCTTGGCTAGTCCCTAGCGAAGGTTATCTCACTGACCCGCTTCGAACAAATTCAAACATTCTCAATGCTATGCTAGCGGGGTTCAATGGAGTGCGTCGCTTCGAGCAGACAGGCGAAGCAAAACCCCAGTCGACCCTCGAAATCAATGGGCCAGGGACTTCAGCTCCGAAGTTTCGATCTATGCCTATACCATAACACAATTTCATGTTCAAGTCAATCACACATACATGCATAGCCTACCCCACGACCGTCTTTAATTTGAGCGCGAATCCGGGTCTAATCGACTTCGAGTAAGAACGATCTGGTACCATGTTGCTTTCACACCACTGCTGACCATACGGGAGCCGCATTTGTTATCCGCCAGGACCACTTGGCTGTCGAATCTGAATATTGAACCACGAGCAGGGATACATCCGTCGTGTATCTCCCCTTCTATCGGTGGAAATACCGCAAACAACGACACGACGGCTCCCCCGCCCGTCGTTGTTCTCGGCGCTTTATCTGGTACCGACTCACCTGATGCGTGGGGTCGCCCTTCTATCGTCGTCCCAACGGAAGGCACGCGCATTTCCAAGCAGCCATGACACGAAAGCCCTTTGCAAAGGGCGTGCCCGTTTATATGCAGTTCGAAAAGTATCTATCCCCGCCATCCATCTTCATAGCCGTCTCACCGGCATTGGGCTGATTTTTGGGGAGTGGGTTCCGTACCAACGAAAGAGTGGGACAGAGACATAGATATCAATCTGCTCGATGGTAAGACTCGAAGATCAATCCATGGACGATACTAGGAGAACGTTGAGGGCAGAATCGCTTAGCTTCTGCCAGTGATGGGTATTAGCTTGGTAAGTTTTGGTATCATCAGTGGCGCTCTCGCTGCGCTAGAGGGGCGACCCCGCCTCGCCGCTGCCATAGAGAGAACATTCTGAACTGCGGGTTCGGAGGTACTAGGGTGTGGATGTAGATGATGCAACTTTGTGGCGATTCAGCATTCATTCGAGTCTTTCAAATCACTCACAAACTATGATAACTCAGTTATAGCGCCAACGCCGCAAACACTCTCCCCAACCCAAATACCTTTTCAACGTCATTCGAGCCTCGGCGATAAACAATCAATCGTGATTTATTAAGCATTATCCACACCCGAACCAAACAACAAAAGGTCGACTCATCCGCAGTGAACTCGATTTCGAATCCTTTCGACACAGATGTCATATTCTTGAGAGTTGAACCTCACAAGGTCAACAATCATACTTGTTACTAAACAACACAGGAGTCATCAAGGAACTTTCTCGAATCGACAACTTTGGTCACGGGCCGCCCCAGCCAATCGAGAAACCTTTTTGGTTTGGCTATGAGCACTGGGTAGTGAATAAATGACCGCACACTCAAGAAAATAACTGAATAAGGACGGAATAGATCAACCGGCGCATCGGCGCTCTGCGTCAGTCGAGTTATACATAGCCCAACAGCCAACAACAAAAAGGTAGAAACAACAGCTCAACTACTCCCTTACAGTCAAATTTCTCAAAAAACTCAGTTTGGAAGGTGTTCTTTCGGTTGCAGACGACATGCGTGGGCCTTGGCGAGATCAGCGCACAAGCGCGCCTGATTGTTGTGCGGGGACACGTATCATCCACTTCAAATGTCAGGCCCGGCAGGCACATCATGATCATATGCAGATCAAAAGTCATATCAACTGGCGATCAGCATCCCAAGCAGACAGGTGGATGTACACAACGCCACCCCTTCCGAGTCGTCACGACTACGCTATAGCAAGAGAGCAGCAGCAGCATCTAGCACAACGTCCTCGACTGGAAGCCCGTCCACAGTGTCTGTCCAATCTGGCAACCACCTGCCAGGCCCCCCCTTGATTGTCTTTACGACCTTCCCCCCCGCTTTCACCACTTTCTTCGCCACCTCCCCCGCCACTCCGTGTTTCAATTCCTCCACGACGCCGCCATGATCATGTTTTTTTGCACTCGGCGCCGGCTTGCCACCGCCGGAGCTGCTGGGGCCGCGGCACACATACGCGGATTGGTACTGCCATGGCCCGATGGCGTGGGCGATGTAGGGCTTTGTGGTATATTCTAGGTATAGGGCAGACAGATATAAAACTCAGCCTTCGACAAAAACACAAAAAAAGAAAAAACCAAGCTCAACAACGAGCTGGCACGCACCATCATGGTCGCCCTCGCGCGGCTGCGCGCACCACGCGTCATGCAGGAGGTGCATCGAGCCCTTGCTCCCGGGCGCGAACAGAACCGAGCGCGTACCCTTCTTTAGGTACGTGACGAAGTCGAGACACTGGCAGCCGTGGGCGTCCCATTTCTTGTTGAGGGGGGGCAAGTCAAAATTGTAGGTGTGGTGGTCTGTGGAAGCTGTGTCAGGGTGGACTGTGCAGTCTTCGAACTGGTAGATCCCTAGAGACAGCGAGTGCTGGTCGTAATGGACACATTTGGCGCGGATCGCGGAAATGCATGCCAGGAGCGTGCAGAGCGTCAGAATCGTGGTGGAGAGCGAGACTCGGAGTGCGATCATCATTTTTTTTTCTGCGATCGATGCTCAGATGTTCGAGCTTTTGATCAAGTTAGACAAGGATTTAACTCCATGATCAGCTTTATAAGTAATTTGTTTCCAAAGCCCCAATCACATCAACGCGGTACATACCTTCGCTTATATGGCTGTGTACAGATTAAACTGACTCGGATATCATATCACGTATGGATCAACATTCAACTTGGCGATATCGATGCTCGAGGCGGCCAAAAACCAACCAAAACATCAATTTCAGTAGCTGCGCCGATGAATACGTTTACAATCGATCAATCGATCAAGGTACACACTCATCTCAAGCGAGCGCTCGAGAACGCTCGGCAACGTGCAGAAAACTGTGTCAAGTATATTGCGCAAGATCTTCAATCAATCACGACCAGCCCGAGTCTCTGCTCTGCTCTATCGCATTCTCCTTGACTTTTTTCAAAAGCTTTATATTAAGTAGTAATTATTTGTGGTGCGAATTCTACTTACAGCAACACATAACTAAAGTGGCCTTGGGGGGGCGCAAATCCGAGGGGAAATGCATTTATGCACCATCTGCTGTGGTGCCAGTGTCGGGCTGTGTGGAACTCAGTTGCCGCCTGATTTCCTCGTTTAATAACCACTAAAACCTCGTGTTGTTCAACCCGATCATGTGGGAGCGGGTTTGCGTCACACCAGGTACTTGGCGTCCTTTTCTTTTTTAGGTGTAACCTATCTGTTGTCAGTCGTTCGTTTCTCGTTTGCGTTGCACAACCCCTTCGTGATTTTCTCGCGGATAGTTCGATTGCGCTGATTGCACGGCTTCATCTGTAGTCCATATCAGGTGAGCCGTTTCTGATATCAGTATTTTGAGAAGCCTCAGATCTTCCTGTGGTTTCGTCTCTGGGGCGTCTGGATCGCCGTTATACCACTTTCCTGCGGTCGTGTTATCTGTGCTGCAGCCTAGTACCGTGCCGATTTTTACCACCAGCCTGGTATTTGTTGTCCGGCCATATCCCTTCTGCGAGTAGTTAAATTTTCACCCCGACGATACTTGCTAGTATACTGATGAACTGCGGGCTCCGACTCGGAGAACAACTTTGTCCGAGTCATCGTCAGTTTTACACTGTTCAGGTCCATCACTGTCACCGTGTACTACACACCCCATTATCGGGGGTCCTGCTTAAAATATCCTGTCAAAACACAAGGGATTTACTTGAGCAGAGCCATTTTGTGTGCGTGCATGCTTGTATACATACATATGTGGGTCTTTGAAATTTTTAGGACGACCCATCTGTACCCCGGTCCAACCCAAGCTGCTCGCCACCTACTCACCAAACCATTTTATAGTGCCGGTAAGCCGCAACGATCGCGCGTCGTGGATTGCATCGTCCACTGGCGCCCCTTTCCAGTTGAGGACGAGTGCATTTTTTGCTATTAACCATGTAGTGAATGTAGCGCCCAATCAACAAAAAAGGAGCAGGGCTAACCCTCTACCATCTTGAAGCCTTCCTGTTGTTGAGTTCGTTCTGTATTTTATGGTGGATGAATTAAAAGCCTCGCGGCGGTTCTGTGGGGCTTTGCTGCCGCCCTGAATATACCATAAAATCTCGTTCCTTCCGTATAGGATAGATGACATCGAGTCTCGGGATCACGACAGGGTAGGCTAAATGCTATATGAAATGACGGGATGTCAACAGGACCCTGGATAATCCTTACCGAACCCGGATCCCCCGACCCCCCGACACGTCCGGACAGAATTTTGGGTCAGATGTCCGGACCGTGACACTGGGTCGGTCGGTCAGGTCGATTTTGTCCGGACGAGCGCACTGGGTCAGAAAAAAAGCAAAAAAATCTTCTATGTACACATATAGCGCCTACATACACAAGTTGGACAGTGCAGGCGCACATTCACCATTTAATATAATGATAATTCAGCTAATCTTCCTCCTGTGCAGCTTTCCCTCTGCCTCGTTGCCTGAATAGCTAATTAGCTTTTGCGATCTAATTCATCGAGGCTTGTAGTGCCCGGAATAGTGACTAGTCAGCAGCATTGAGCTCCAGACTGGTAGGAGTCACCTTTGGAGTCGACGAAAACAGACAGAAAACCGAAGTTGATGTAAGGAGCGCAAACTGATGGGTTTGGGATAGGGCAGTGGCGTCAGGGATAGCGCGAAACCGTAGGCCGATCAGGTGTTGGTAAACTTGCACTGCAATACACGAGACTGCAGCAATGGCATCGACGTGCGAGACTGCTGCGTGCTTGCCGTTTTTACCCTCACCTTTGAGTAGATAGCAATTACTGTAATAAATCAGTGTATCCTCTGAAGATCACTCTCAGGGCTGTCTTTGCTAAACCAGAGATCGGCGTTGATGGTGATGCATAGCTGATGATGCGGGAGGTAATGGCAACTTGAGAAAGTCGGAGACGGACAGGGAATGCTTAGGAATACTGAGCTTATACAGCGGAGGGTTCTATGTCAACATTCCAAGAATACGAGTTCAAGGCACACTCACCAATGCGGTGAAGGACGTTTGCTTTTTCTGGAAGTTGCCGAGCTCGTCTTCCCCGTGGACCGCTTGGACTTGCTTGACCTTTCCAACAAAGAATATACATACCACTGGAAGTATGAGCATGACTGCAGCGCGTTTAACAAAGAAATCAAGGCGCCCCATCCCTCCAGAAAGAGTCGCAGCGTCGTAAAGTGATTTTGAGTGTGAGTCAGCCTCTTGATCCGGCACCATCGACACCGTGAGTTCCTCAAGAATATCTCAATTATACATGGAACCCAGAACAGTGAGGTATGATACAGCACATACAATGACACCCGTTTGTCAGTTGGTGCCTAACTCATTTGTTGGCAGCCTGGCGTTGGCCTGGCAGTGCAAGCACTGGCAGTTCGATGGCAGACCTTGCCCAACGCTCTATTTGATCTTGGCATCCAATCTCACCCACATGAGCCGTAGCTCGTACATATAGGTGGGCATGTGCCAGTGCTATAGGGAGTTCCCGCATTCTCTTTGTCCCGTCCAGCTGGTAAGAGGTCACTTGAACCGTCCCGTGTTCGCCATTGACACCAACTTGAAAGCGCAGATGATATGACGCGTTTTTTATTTCTCGCCGCTTTGGTTGCCACTGCCTTCAATAGCGCCTGCGCCAAGTCGGCCAGTGGGTGCAACGAACACAAAAGCAACAACGATTGGTCAATGCTCCTGTACAAAGGAAAGAATTGCTCACCATCACCACCGACAACGCTATCCGGCAACATTTCATTGCCTATCCCTGGATATCAGACGGAGTGTGTAAATGTGCCAGCCGCTATGAACGACAAAGTCGGCTCGTTCATGTTCACTGCCAGTAACAACTACTTGATCAGTCTTTTCAAAGATGCGGGTTGCAAAACCCACTTCAAAGATGGTACGTTGGTTATTAGTGCCGGCGCCGTTACACGATAATCAAACTGACTCGTTTGTTTGTTGCGTCAGCTACACACCTACGGTCATGGGCAGTGCATTATGCCGCCTCGGATTATGTGGGATTGAGCTCTTTCGAGATCACGCTCCAAGGAGAATGATGGGCAAACACACAGCATAATCTTGGTGTAGTCCAAGATGTTTTGATGTGAGTTTGAGATGTGTCAGGGCGGGTAAGGGGTACTTTGCTCTGCATGTCATGCAATACAGGTGGGGTCTTGTCAGGTTGTCAACTGGCGAGCTAGAACGACCTACCATATAGACCCACCTTTACTTGTGATACTGGCGAAAAAAGCGTCTCCTCTGTATGGACTTAACCACAATGCATACTGTACCCTCGTAGCGGATAGGGAAATATTATATATTGCAGTGATGAGACCATTCCAAAAGCCAAGTTAGCCAGATATAAAAGATAAGTAAAGAGAGTAAAATTATAAAACTGAAAGAAACGAAATGAAACCTGTGTATCGCATGTACAACGCCGGTAGATTACGGTGGCAAGTTACGATCATGCCAGATCGTCGATCGTCGGCAATGGGGACGCTATCAACGGCTCTCCGTGCACCCGGAAACGATACAGGCACGTGTATCCGTCTTTGCCCCAGTTGTTCTTGATCGCCAAAGAGACAAGGCCGAAGTCAATACCGAGATCGCGAATCTCCTGCGAGACAGGGAACGTCTGGATATTCTGCGGCGCGTGGATGTCGTACGTGAACGTCGCCAGTCGGATGTACTCGTCGCTCTTGGAAAGCAGCTCGGGATACTCCTCCTCTTCCTCCGCCTCCGGGACATACTCGATGCCCGCCTCTTCCGCCGCCTTCTCCTCCTCGGCCCGCCGTCTGGCCTTTTCTTCCCGCCACGCTGCCAGCTTCGCAAGATTATCCTTGCCCTCCACGAGTCCCCACACCTCCATATCCCGCGGCGCCGAACTCATATCAAATGCGACCTCCTTCGCCAGGTGGTCGATCGAGATATCCGTGATATACGCAGGAATGGCGAGCGCAACACTCAGCTGTCCTTCCGTACCCGTCATCGGCCAGCAATGCCCACTGTGCAGTTCCTGGTGCAGCGCGGTGATAGGCGACCGTCCGACCTGGTATCCGTGGCCTGTGACTAGGCCCGTGATCTTGCCACTCAGCGTGGGGGGGCGAACCTCGAGCGTCCCGGTGGTTAACGAAGGTACAACTCGCGCTCCTGCGGAGTGCAGCGCAAAGTCTGCACGGGAGAGGATATCTTGCGTGCCATAGCGGGCGACGGCGGAGTCGACCAGGTGACCGATGAGAGACGAGACATCTTGACCGTCGGTGGACTTGATAGTCAAACCTGACCCCGAGCCGACGCCAGCAGCGAGTTTGTTCCACCAGGCGGTGCCTCCAGTTGGAGCTGTGTGATCCGTCTTCACCGCGCTCTTGCTGAGCTCGAGAGCCTCTTTCACCTCTCCCTCAACGCCGCCGAGACGCGTCTCCAGCGTCTGGAGCCGTGCGCGGGCTTCGTCGTCGCTTGTGGTGACCGGGCCGACAGTTTCTCGAGGAGCAGCTTCGACCGACCGGAGCTGTGCATGGAGAGCGTCCAATTCTCTCCGCACGTCGTCCAGACCCTGGCCCGTCGACGCTTTCAAGTGCGTCTCGGCTTCTGCACTACGTTTCCCGTCGTCGCGTACACGAGCCTCCAGCACGTACATCCGATTCACGACCTCGGCCTGAGCTCGCGCTTCGAGGTCTTGTTGCGCGCGCGTCCGTTGGTAGTCAAGGGAGAGTCCGGAGAGTGCGCTTTCGATGCTCTGTAGTCGCGCAGTAAGTTCGTCGAGGTTGGTGATGGGGGCGCTTGGGGGATGGTATGGCGCCGGAGTGGTTCGGGCGGGTATCCAATGGAGCACGGAATCGTGCATTTGATACCAGGCGAAGTAGAGGACGGCGACGGTGAAGCCAATTTTGCCTATTTGGATGAAGGGAGCAGGATTGATGCTGGAGATCATTGATATGGGCCGTTGGATTGTGATATCGACCACAGTCCCAAACATCCTTCCCAAGATCAAAAAGAAGAGACAGATCACCCGGATAAAGAGGGCCAAGGATGCTAGTAATATCCGGACTATGCGGTGTACTACTCTTCCGAGGAACCCGCCTAATGAGAATGAGCGTGAAAATGATGGTTCGTCATCAGCTAAAGGATCAACGAATGGAGGTTCTTCGGTTTCTGGTATTGGGTGCAGCCCAGCTTCAACTTCTTTCCATTGGGATTCTGGAACAAGAGAGGGAGTCGACCCGCGGGGTAATGATGCTCGTGATGGCGGTGGAGGAACGGAAGTGCGCGTAAGAGACCCTCGTGTAACGGAGGCTCGTTGGGCAGAGGAGTTCTACAGAACGCCCATGTATGTCAGCAAGAAGGATAGGTGGATCCCGCAGAGGCCGACTAACCTGCTCACTACCACTACTACTCTCGTCGTCGTCACCCGCTTCAGCAGCATTACCTTTGCTCCCCTTGGTTTTCTTCTTCCTCCGCTTATCGTAGCCAGCTACGGGCAGCGTGGTAAGAGGACCGCCTCCGAGATCCTTCTTTTTGGTCTTTCTCCTTCGCTTCTTGCCATCATCCGAGAGCCCATCTTCTGAATCTTCATCCAAATCAGATGCCGACGGCCGGTACGCCTTGTTATCCAATGACATTCGACCGCGCTTGTGCGCGGCCCCTGTCTTTCGTGAAGATGGTTGCTGTTCGGGCTCCTGGGCAGCGGCCTGCTGTTGCTGCCGCTGCATCTCCTGGTATTCCCGTTCTTCGGACGCATAATCGTAACTCGAGTCAGTTCCGTTAGTGCCCCCAGAAGTATTTGCGGGTTCTTGCGACCGCTGGCGCATGTAAATCGACGTTGCGTGGTCAAGAACGCGCTTTGAGAGATCTACAGCGTGCTCGAAGGGGCTTTTGCCCCGCATACTTTGGTTCATGGACTGCGAAGGCTCCTCGCCTTCGGAATCTGATACGTGCGTGGTGCCGGTGCCTTGTTTCGAAAGAGGTTTGCGGGATCGTTGAGTGAGTCGGCTGGGGGGTGCGGCTAAACGGCGCGTGCTGGTGGAATGTGTCTCCTTCTCATACTCGACAGACGTGCTGCGTGGTACGTTGAGATTGGTCTGGGACCCGGAAGCCCATGAATTGTTGGGATTATTCGATGGCATTTCGCCGTATGATGTGGATGCTGCTTGCGTGAAGGCAGCTGCAATATTTACAGAAGTATCCTTGACACTCCACCTCTCGGGCTGCAGAGGGCCCTGTTGCTGGGTGTTCAACGACTGTTCGCGTTTGAGGCGAGCGTAGCGCACGAGAGCTGGCTCGTTCTCTGCGTTTAAATCGGGTGCAGATTGAGACGACGTGGCTGATGCGGGCTTTGGGGGTGATCGAGAGCCTGCTGTTGGGGCGCTGTATAGACGATTATCAGCCGTCACACGATACACCCAAAGCGAATAGATAAATGACTCACCCGTAGGCGTATGAGGTTGGGATATCGCGCTGGGGACTGGTGGGTAGGTTAAGCTGTCGAGAGTTGCTATGGTTTTTGGCTTGAAGATGGTTCTTATTGAGGAATGTACTGTGATCGAGACGTCTGCCTTGACCTAAGGGTGTGCCCGAGAATGACATGTACTACTGCAGGCAAGATAGAGGCGACACGCGGATTCCGAGAACACGGGGTTGATTATGATTGTTCCCTCGTTTTCAGAGCACGTTTCTGCAGCGCGGCAGTACGAAATGCAGGGTATAACCGAGCAGGAACGCGGATGTTTGCAACGAGGTTTTCGATAGTAGAATAATGCAGGTTGATAGAGCAGGTTGATAAGAGAATTTAGGTGAATGTTTCGACAGAGAGAAGTGTTGGGATGCTGAAGATAGTTTGGAGATAAATTCACCGTGGCATGAACATAAAACATAAACGCGAGGAAAGCGTGTAGCCATCTTCCTTATTTGGCTCTGTTTGTGGACCGCCGGAAGGGTGGCATTGTATCCCAAAAAGGAGATCATAGTGGTTCAACAATGCGTTGAAACCTCCCACTGAACGTCAAAGCACGCCAAAGCGCCCGTAGCGCGTTGAGAACAAAGCACGAGTCGTCCACATTCAATGCATCAAGCGCCGTGTGAGATGATGAAATGAACCGAGAATTTTATTTCCTCTACAGATACTGATAGTCCTTGTACACGGCAGATGAGAAGGGAGAAAGCCATCGAGTGGCCTATCAGCAGTAGTCACATCATTACTTTGATCTGTTGTATAGCGTGGTATAATGTTCGTGATTGAGTGCCAACAAGTAACCTCAGTAATCATGGGATACGCGTTGTAGGCAATATGTACGATAATAACCAGTATGTCATCACTGTAATACATCATGTCGGTGAAGATATACCAGATAATACCTGCCAAACTTACCAGGAAATAGTCGGGTACACGTCGTGAAACAAGTGGCTCCCCCGCCCGCGGGGCTGGATCGAATTGCAGGCTGCAAACCAGTTCAGATACAAGTCTTACAGAAAGAAACGGACGCACAAGCTGTATGATAATTTTTCGTCAATCTCCATGATCGCAGCCTGGTTTCCGCAGCGATAACAATAATTTGGTGCACTGAAAATCGTCACAACGTTCCGGTCTTGGCCCCAGCTGTAGCCTATAATGCGATAATGGTTGACATGAGACTGATAGACTCGATTGAGATATATATAGACTTGCCCTCCATCACCAGCTGATGTGCTCGGGCGACCAACGTTAGACCGTTGTTGTGGTTGAAGGCTTCCGAGATATCTTGACCAAAGGTGTACCCAGCACCACGAGGAGATATCCCCCAGCCACATCTGTCATCAGGATCGGACCACAGGAGATCACACATCGGCCCCTCATGTGGGACTTCCTGCACCCGGTCAATGGACCGCACGTGGTCAAGGGTATCAATCGAAGGCGAAAGGCCACCATGCAAACAGAATATCTGCATACCCCGCATCAGCTCCCCGCACCCAAAGAAAATACAACCACATACTTGATTATCGATGAGGGCGGTCAAAGGGAGGAAATCAAACAGGTCGGTGAAAAACCGCCACACGTTTGCGTTTCCGTATTTTCGCAGACACTCGTCATAGAACCCGTACACCTGCGTGATCTGCCTCGACTCGTGGTTACCCCGCAAAATCGTGACACGGTCCCGATATCGCAGTTTGAGCGCCACTAGCAGCGTCACAGTCTCGACCGAGTAGTACCCGCGATCTACATAATCACCCATGAAGAGATAATTGGTGTCGGGCGAGTTACCCCCGATGCGAAAGAGTTCTGATAGATCATGCTGTGTGGTTTGGGATGCACAGCACATGAGTCAAACTTATCAGCCTAACCCCAGGTATGCCCACAAACAAAGACCATTACGCACAAATTGGCCGTGGATATCGCCGCACACAGTGACAGGACACCTTACGGGCTGCACATTCGACTCCTCCATCAGAATCTCCCGCGTCTGCGTTCACCATCGTCAGATCGGCACGCTCCAAAGACAATTGTGGCGCTTTATCATACCTTGTCGCATAGTTTTTTTACGTCTGCCTCGGTAAGCTGCTTGCACTGACTCAACTGCTCGATCCAGACGTCGATCTCGTGCTCCATTGTATAAGGCTTGGTTTTGTTGGTAGCGGAAAAGTGTAAAGGATAAGGACTTTGGAAATGGGAGATGCTCTGAATCGGTCTAAGCGTCGCCCGACATAAACTTGGTCACAGTCACGCAATACCCTTGAGCCTTATGTCACACCCGAAGCGTGACGGTACTCTATACCGCGACGCGTGCTGTACAAAATCATGGCACAACCTGAAGCTGTATACGCTACCGACGAGGTAAAATTCATCGGTTAATATTTATATCAGGGCTAAAGGGGATATAGTATGGCCGGCCGTTTATCATCCTCAGGGAACAAGGCAGAAAAACGAGAACCCATGGCGTTGAGGCGATCAAGGTGTGCCAAATCACCAATGATCAGATCAGCTTGTTTTATTGACGATCGAACAGTCCCATATCCTGGCTGCTCGCACCGTCGCCAATATCATCCGGACATCACTGGGCCCGAGAGGTATGTCTTGAACTCCTAGCTGATTCTACGCCGAGATTGAGAATGAATATGCAGGATTGGACAAGATCCTCATCTCACCCGACGGCGAGATCACCGTCACTAATGACGGCGCTACTATACTGGGACAAATGGAAGTCGAGCACCAAATAGCAAAACTCCTCGTCCAGCTTTCCAAAAGTCAGGATGATGAGATTGGAGATGGGACCACTGGTGTCGTTGGTGCGTCTCCCCACCGATCTTGGCGTTTTTTGTTTCTGATCATACTATAACCTCAAACCAGTTCTTGCGGGTGCACTTCTAGAGCAAAGCGAAGGCCTGCTAGATAGAGGAATCCACCCAATTCGAATCGCAGATGGTTTCGATAGAGCGTGCAAAGTAGCCGTCGAGCAACTCGACAAAATCTCAGACCGCGTAGAGTTCTCCACAACGAACAAAGAAAACCTCTTCAAAACCGCAATGACTAGTCTTGGCAGCAAAATGTCAGTCTCTTTTCTCTTCCGGTTTCTTTTTACGCAACGTCTCTTCGCATGTACTCACCACATGACTTTGACCCCCCACAGCGTCTCAAAAGAGCACCAACAGTTCGCGCAAATCGCCGTAGATGCCGTCCTTACCGTTGCAGACGTCGCCCGCAAAGATGTCCCCTTTGATCTGATCAAAGTCGACGGAAAAGTCGGAGGTTCCTTAGCTGACACCACCCTCATCAGAGGCGTCCTGATCGACAAAGACATGTCGCACCCGCAGATGCCGCACTCCGTCTCCGATGCCCGCCTCGCAATCCTCACCTGCCCCTTCGAGCCGCCCCGCCCCAAGACCAAGCACAAGCTCGACATCACGAGCGTGGAGGAGTACAACAAGCTCAGGGAGTACGAGCGCGAGAAGTTCACAGATATGATTCGGATGGTGAAGGACACGGGCGCGAATCTGGTTATCTGTCAGTGGGGCTTTGATGATGAGGCGAATCATCTGTTGATGCAAAATGAGCTGCCTGCTGTGCGGTGGGTCGGTGGACCAGAGATCGAGGTACGTTTGCCATAATGGGGGCTCATTCCGTGTCTTTTTGCGCACTTTCCTCGTGTTCTGGTGTTTACGTCGTGTTTTAGTTGATTGCAATAGCAACGCAAGGCCGAATCGTTCCCCGTTTCGAGGACCTCACTGCCGCAAAGCTCGGAAAAGCAGGGATCGTACGTGAAGTATCCTTCGGTACCACACGAGATAAGATGCTCGTCATCGAGGAGTGCGCGAACTCGCGTGCCGTAACTATCTTTGTCCGCGGGAGCAACAAAATGGTGCGTTTGCTGCCTGCACGTCAATCTGACTCTTTCCTCAACGGATCTTCACATGCAATCCAATTCATTTTTCGCACTCACAATGCGTCTGTAGATCGTCGACGAGGCAAAACGTGCCCTACACGACGCCATCTGCGCGGTTCGAAATCTCGTAGTCGATAACCGGGTCGTTTACGGAGGCGGAGCAGCCGACATAAGTTGTGCCATCGCCGTCGCAAAGGCTGCTGACGAGGTCAGTCCTCCTATTTCAATTCACCCACTTATCTGGCCTCCATCCACCCACCGAAACCGCGAACACCTCTTACGTCCTCCACAGATCCCCACGATTGAACAATACGCCATGCGTTCCTTCGCCGCCGCACTCGACGCCGTCCCCCTCGCCCTCGCGGAGAACAGCGGTCTCTCGCCCATCGAGACGCTTGCCGAGGTGAAGAGCCGGCAGGTGACGGAGGGCAACTCCCGGCTCGGCATCGATTGTTCGGGGCGGGGTGAGAACGGTGCGTGTTTCTGGTTTCTTTTCGTACTTGCATGGGATTGATTTGGTGTGTGTGCGCGCTAGATATGAAGAAACAGTTCGTGTATGATCCGTTGATCTCGAAGAGACAGCAGTATCTGCTTGCGACGCAATTAGTCCGCGCGGTGCTCAAGATTGGTGAGTGTCCCAACCTCCACTCCACCGCTATTCCCATACCTGCTTCCTTTCCTCCTGCATCTCGATAATGGCTGATATTGACCCCCCTCATCTCTCTTTAGACGACGTCATCGTATCTGGGGAAGCCGAGGAGTAAACTGAACCCGTACCCACCCATCTCATAGATTATAAGCCGAATCAAAACTAAAATGCATTTGAGACAATTACAATTACGATTTGCAAGTACTCATAACACAACACACCACACACCCGTTGCATATAATCAGATTGGGTCATTCCGCAGTCCATTCTTGAACTTCAACTTGTCAATGAACTTGGGCTGTGTACTTAAGACATGGATATCGTGCCTGAGAGCGAACTGACGTCAAATGTGAAAACTGGGACATACATAGATCTAGTTGTTATAAGTACATATATCTCGACCTCGACGGAAAACTCTAACATTACAAAGATATTGGTGAAATATCGTTATCATAAATGTATACACTATTATAAGTGATCAGAAGCTGAAACAATGCGCATATATGGGCAGTGCAGACGAAATAAGTGAAACGGAGCCATACAATAGATATTCAAAACCACACCCACCCTCACGCGGATCAACAAGATCAAGTCTGATCAACACCCACACCAAGCCCAGCACCACCAAGAAACGTCCAGATCAGGGCAAGGACCCACCGCGGCCTCCACACGGAACGCCAAACCCCATCACGTCTCATGATCAAGCAGCCAATCCACATGGAACTGCCGCCAGTCCGCCCGCTCCTCGAGGTGCAGCACGTCGATGTGGACGTCGTCCCCGCCGTCGAGCGGGCCCAGCTCGGGGCTCGACTCCTCCAGCATCCACGCGGGGTCCAGGCGCTCTCTATCCCTCTCCCTCTCCTTTTCGCGCCGGTAATGCACGGACGACCTGCGCGAGCGCGGCGGCAGGGGCATAGACACCGGGCGCTCGCGGCGCGGCAGCGCGCGTGTGCGCAGCTCGGGCGAGTTGGACGCGAGGGAGAGGAAGGACTCGGTGTCGAGCTTCGAGGCCGGGATGAATGGGGGTGGTGGGATATACGTGGACGTGGGTGTGGGGTCGCCGAGGCTGACGAAGAAGGAGCGTGACTCGGGGGAGGCGGAGAAGGGGTCGACGGTGTCGGTCATGGGGGGGAGGAAGTCGTCGAGGTGGTCGGGGCTGTAATGTAATCGGGCGGGATTAGAATTAGAGTTAGTGCAGCGGAAGGGAGGAAGAAACTGCGTACGTGAACTTGTGGTACCCGTCTGACGTGAAGATATCGCCGCCCGTGGACCACAGATCGGAGAGATCTTTGGTTGGGCGGACGAACATCGACGAGGGGCGCGGTTTTTTGGCGCTTGAAGGAGGGGGCGGGCTGGGAGACGTGGATGTGGACGTGGACGAACTCCCGCTGCTCTTGCTCGTGAAGGTCCTTCGTTTCAGCAGTCGAGAAGACAGTGAGATAACTGACGAGCGCCGCGAGCGCTTCTCCGCCGATGATGAAGTGGTGGAGGCTGCCCGGCTGCGGGGCGACGGCGAGAGGGAGATAGCACGCAGGCCAGAGTGGAAGAGACTCGAATACTCCACACCAGACGCCCACTCTCTAGCTTTGAGCCACGACATCGTATATCGTAGAAACGCCACTGAGCGAGCGAAATGGCGTTGGTGATATGGTGGGACGAGGTATATGTATACCGTGCGCCTGCGATTCAAGTTCAGATAGATCGAAACGGAGCAGCGGCTGTTCGGCGCAACGGGGCCACTAGAATTAGAATTAGAAGCGGGGGGCCCGATCAGGAGATGCGTTTCCTGTGCTGCAAGACGTGTGGCGGAGCGTCTAGATAAACATGGATCTGATCTGCGGTGGGGCCACCGTGCAGATAAGAATGCTTGACTGCGCGTGATCTTCGCGTCTGTTGCGTAGGCTGGATGCCTGTGTGCAGTGATGCGAGGCACATAATGAGAACGTGGAGCGATTTTGGCCGGGCGGATGAGCGGACGCACCGTGACGAGCCATGACAGAACGATAAAACTATAAAAGACCTCCGCATGTGAATTCCGCGTCAACCAGTGGGATCCCGAGTTCAACTCCGCGGCGTGCGCGGATTTCAGTGCCTGCTGCCTTGCAGAGTTAAAATCGGTGAAACCTGGCTGATTCAGCAGACAGGAGGGGGTGATACGATATCGATCTCTCCGTGGACGCATCTGAGTCGTGCACGCGTGGATGTGCAATCAAGAAGCTGCAGACTATTTACGTAGATGCGGTGCGGTGTAGATGCATAGATCACATAATGATGTTTGGATGGCCAACACTTGTCCATCATGATTTGGGATACGAATAGCAATACCCACGATGTCCCTCTGGATGGCGTCAAAACATGAGTGATATAGAGATAGCATCAGTGCCGCATCAAAGAGCTAACTTGCGAGATCACGTCGAGTGAAATTTTTAGCCTGTGCTCGAGATGGCGGCCCCATGTCAACGCTCCCAATATGAAAGGAAGCCCGAGTTGGAGAACAATGGGCTTATCGTGATGCGGTTAGATTCTCGGTCGAGGGGGCAGGTATTTCTGATGCGAATTGACTGCGGTTGAAGGAGCACTAAGTATGATTCGAATGTTGCCAGTGATGATGAGAACGTGACGGACGGTGAAACGCCGAAGAGCTCGGGAAATCATAAATAGACGGTTCCCGTGAAGCCCAGCCAGGAGCGGGTGGGATGAGTCAGACATGGACATTCGCAGCTGCAAATAAGTACACTGCTGAGGATCAAAACGCGGATTGAAGTCAGAAAGAGGAGCCGGCGGATGGCTGGGTAGTGTTCTAATCAGGGTGTGGGGCTGTAAGTTGGGGCACAGCATAGATGAGTCGCTCACGGAAAGAGAAGCACAGATTGTACGTAGGCAAAACATGACATTGAGGATCGTAAAACACACGCATGCATTAGCGCCACTATATCTTCTTTTTAGCGTCCTGGGATTGCAGCAGGCGGTCCTTCTGCTGCTCAGCGAGGACACGCCGTTTGTTGAAATATTCTATCTGTTGACGGCGCTACTGTATCAATATCTTGCAGGAGATTACGGGGGGAATAACGACGTACCCAGCTTCTGGCGCAGTTCTCGTCGTATGCTTTCTTTTGGCCGTCACAAGCCCCCTTTTCCTCTCCGGCTTTGAGGACTCCAGCGCGGTCGAGGCATGCAAAATACGAGTCTCTGGCTTCCCAACATTTCTGGCGGTCTGTTCTGGATGCAGCAGAGGCCTGCTCGGGTTTCGAACTACTGAACCAACCCATGACTTATGCAACAAATGTGCGAGTCGGGGAAATATGCCTTGACAGTAGCACCGTCCATTTATGGTAATAATTTCGCAGGCTGGATACGATCGCCAGCCACGTGGTTTTCCAATCCAAGCGTATCGCTGCTTCCTCGAGTCTGGATCTGTAAAGTCACTAGTTTGTAGCAACCTGAACTCTCCACTAGAATAATGCACAATATCAATATCGCATCAAGATAAAACATCATCAACATTGATGGCATCTCCGTCTTCGCATATCACAACCCCAGCGCACTCGCACCCGCTCTTACCAGACGAGCTACCCTCTCGAGGCCGGCGTGCGCGTGGTAGTACCCAGGAAACACTCCCCGAAGATACACTCACTCGATCTCCTGCGAACTACTTCACCCTGAAAGCACAGCTCGAAAAACTCGGCGAATCAGAGGCGAGTAATCACACTAATATCAATAATGCAAACGGTGCGCAAACTAGCAGGGCAAATTGGGATGGCAGCGTCCGTGGGCTGGGCAAACACGACAGACCAGCAAAGGAGCGCAGGCTTTCGTCCAATTCGCTGAGTACACTCTGGGACCGACCACCACAGGCGCCTCTTTTTGTCGTCGGCCCACCGTACGATTCCAACTACCTCGCCCCGCCGAGTCCGGCTGCACTAAGGGCAAGTCTGTTCTTGCCTGACGCCCCCGCTGCAGGCCATGAAATCCCGCCTTCAGTATCGGCGCAGGTGCTTGCGAATCGGTGGCACGAGTACTCGGACGAAGCTATCCAGTCTGCGGTTGCCAGACTAAGCACGGCTGCGTCGCCCTCCGACGTCGACAGCCATCCGTACCATACTGCACTGCGCGTCTTATCGTCCGCTCTGCACAATCTCGCGCAGGCCCGGGTGGAGCTCGAGGAGCATAGGCGGCTCTTGCTGGAAAAAGACGCTGCGAGCAGGAAGCGGGCAGAAGCTCTGCTTGAGGAGCTGCTGCCTTCCGAGAAGGACGTGGCGAGGAAAGTTATGCAGTCTATATTCACCGATGACGACGAACGCCGGCATCGTGTCCAGCGCCAGGAAAGTCTTTCGGTACGACTGCACCTGCTCTACTTTGTTTACCAGCTCATAGTTGCGTCTTTTAGTCGCTCAAAACGTCCTTGACTGAGGCAATTGCAGACGAAGTAATCTTGTCTCCCAGTGCCCCTGACAGCTCTGTGCGCGCCACCCCGTCTTCATTCTCTTCGCCACCTACAGACACTCCAGAGCTGGACACGCAACCTCCCAAACCCAACGAACCTACCCAGACGCTCGAAGTGCCCGCTGTCCCAGATACCGTTCCCATGGAACCTCCCGCGTCGATACCCCCCGAGCCTAACGACACCGCTGGATCCAACCCCCATGCCAACGATGTCCGTCACACCAAAGCCTCGATTGGGGATTGGATGGGCACGTGGTGGTCCAAAGGAAAATCCCATCACGCCCGCGGTGTCGCTACTCCTTCGATCAAAGAAGTCCCGGAGGACACAAGCAAGGAGTCATCACGGAATCCATCACCGAACCGTGATCCTCATGCACATCCACCAGACGTCCCTCCCGCACCCGCCCCTTCGTCCTCTGCGACGCTGCCCAGCCGTTTGTCGCGCCGCAAGGTCGGCCGGAGTGTCTTTGAGACTCTTGGCATCTCGATCCTCAATCCTGCATCTTCCTCCTCCGGCACCACGAAACACCGACGAAACGCGAAGTCAGTATCCGAACCGCCCCTGGAGCGTCCCAACCCCGACGCCGCCGCCCCTGAAGACGTTCTCTCCGCCACGACATCCCCAGTATTCAGCACGCTCTCCACCGCACCGATCCCACCCCAACTGACCACCGCCACCGACGATCCACCCGATTCGAAGCCAGGTTCCTCCGTCCAATCCCCGTCGCTAACCGTCGAAGAACGCCCACCACAGGGATCCTCACTGCGCGCGATCGCACACGCCACACGCATCATGACCTCCGACCCGGGCAGCATCCTCGCCGACCAGGGACGCGAGACCGGCGCGCTCGTCGCCCAGCTCGCCCTGCAGCTCGTGCGCAATGCGCGCGACGAACACGTCACGTTCAAGGACCGGAAGGACCCGAAGCCGAAGCCGAAACACAGCAGAGCGGGGCAGCACCACCCGGCGCTGCTCAGCGCGGCCGAGGGGGATGCGTCTGCGGTGCTGCGGGGGACGTTGAGCGCGCCGGGCGACGGGCTCCGCAAGTCGCGCTCTCGGACGGCGATGATCACCTCCCCCTTTGCCTCGCCGATGTTCGGTTCGTTCCTCCCGCAACAGCAGAAGAAACCGAGCGCGGATGGCGAAGCGAAGGGGTCGTCGGACGCCGCCGCGCGTGCAGCGGGCAGCCCGAACCCCCCGCCGCCACAGCCCGCGGTGAGCAAGCCCGGCTCGGTCCCGCTCGAGTCGATCATCCCTGCGATGTCGAAGCCGCCGACGCATTATCTCTCGCGGCGGTACACCCCGCTGACCGCGCCAGACTTCCACTTCCCCGCGCCCCGGCCGCTGCCGGGCGCCGCGTCGCGCTTCACGGGCGCCCTGCGGGGCGAGGAGGGGCTCACGGACCGCTATGGGTTCATCTACGACGTGACGGTGTACGACACGCTGCTGCTCATACGCGCGGGGGAGTGCGGGAACACGGCGCCCGCGTGCCTTACGGGCGTGAAGATCGCGGACAGGAAGGAGAGTAATAGCTGGGAGGACGATGAGGAGGACGGCGGTGGTGTCGACAGCCACACAAGTAGCCTCGAGATCGTCAAGAATGCGTGTGACTGCGACGGGAGTGGGAGTGGCGGTGGTCAAGGTGATGAGGACCGGTCGGACGTGTCCCCCGCGTCCCCTGCGACACTCGAAGGAAGCAGCCGGCCGCCGTCGACCAAGTCCCGTTCACGCGGGGCGTCTCCGTCCTCGTCCAGAGGCCGCACACGCTCCTCGACCGTCACCTCCGCCGCCGCACCGCCCCCCGCATCCCACAACCCCGCACCAGCACCCCCCACACCCAGCACCGCGGTCCTCGCGGTCACCCCAAGCACCCCGCGCCACATCTGCGCGAACACGATCCGCCGCCTGCTCGACGACCTCACCGCGATCCACGACCAGCGGCAGAGCGCCGCGCGCAAGGAGTGGGACGTGTTCGTGCGGCAGCGGCACCAAGTCAGATCCCGCGCCGCCAAGGCGCCCGGCGTGGGGATGGGCATCGCGCTTGGCGGGGGCGGGGGCGGGGGCGGGGGCGGGGGCGGGGGCGGGGCGGCTGCGCTCCTGGGGCTGGGCACGGCCGACGAGGAGGAGGAGCTGTCGCACACCGAGGGCCTGATCGGGTTCGCGCAGCTCGGGCTCTCGTCGACGCAGCGGGAGTTCGATAAACTCGTGCGTGGTGGGATACCGCTGGTGTATCGGTCGAAGCTCTGGCTCGAGTGCAGCGGCGGGCTGGAGATGCGCGAGCCGGGGCTGTTTGGGGAGCTCGTGCGCCAGGCGGCGGCGCGCGGCGGGCTGGTGGGGGAGGAGATCGAGAAGGACGTGGGGCGGACGATGCCGCTGAACATCTTCTTTGGCGGCGACGGGGTCGGTGTTGGTAAGCTGCGCAGGGTGCTGGGGGCGTACAGCCGGTGAGTCGGGTGTTCATCCCAAGACCTCATATGAGATATGCCTATGCGTATTGATCGCCCCTCCTCCACAGGCGCAACCCCGCGGTCGGCTACTGCCAAGGTATGAACCTCGTAGCCTCGACGCTGCTACTCGTCCACGCCGACGAAGAAGAAGCCTTCTGGGTCCTCGCTGCGATCATCGAGCGGCTCCTCCCCGATGGGTTCTTCGCGCCGTCGCTCCTCCCCTCGCGTGCGTGCCCGCTCGTTCTGGGCGACTGCGTCCGGGACCACGCCCCAAAGCTGAGCGCGCACCTCGCGGCGCTGGGCGTGGACCTGCCCGCGATCTGCTTCTCGTGGTTCCTCTCGCTGTTCACGGACTGCCTGCCGATCGAGGTGCGTGGCTATCTTTTGTCGTGTTGGCGAATACTTACGCAATCCCTCAGACGCTCTTCCGGATCTGGGACGTCTTCCTCGTCGACGGTCTCGCTGTGCTCTTCCGCCTTGCGCTTGCGATCCTGCGCGCGAACGAGCCCGAGCTGCTGATGTGCTCGTCGGTGTCTGCTGCATATGTCGCGCTGGAGAACTTGCCGACGCGGATGTGGCACCCCGACAGGCTGTTGCAGGTGAGTCACGCGCTCTGCCGGTCGAATTCGTATTTCATCCAGGCGTTTCTGACTTGTGTTCTTTCCGTCTTACAAAAAAGCTGGAGCTCGATCTCCGCGCGTCGATTACCCAGGCCGACCTCGAGAAGCGGCGCGCGAAGCACGTTGCGGCGCTCGAGCGGCTCATGTAAACCGGGTAGCTGGCCTTGTGCTGCGAGCCCATGTTCCGGGAAGCTGGGAGCTTTCTTTGCTTTGTTTTTGGACACGAGTAGGCACGCCTATGCTACAGTACATGCTGTTCATAAATTTACAGTACCACTGAAGGACTCCACTGAAGGACTTTGCATAGTACTAGATTGTAGATTTGGGTTATTTCTTGCTTCTTACATTAGATTTCGTCTTAGTAATGCTTTGCAGTTTGGGAAGTTGCTCTGATTATCTTTTAGACTGATAACTTAGTGGATATGCATGGTGCCAACAGTGCACAGAAATGTATACAGTGTACTTTAAATTTTCTCTTGGACGCAAAGTAAGGCACGTGATACACACGATCAGGTGTTGTCATAGATTCAGACGCGTCGTTTTTGAAATACGCTCTGTTGTCTCTTGATCTCTAACCATCACCATCACGATATCACCTTGTAATGATTATATACGCATATCCTGTTGAAGCTTCAAAGCCTCAATTCACTTACCAGTCCCACCATGCCCTGAAAAGTCTCCATATTTTTACCGGCCTTTGCCGCGGCCGGGCCAAGATTCGACAATGCATCCGATATGCATCCTCGGAAGCATTACTAAACGCAATATATAATTGAATACAACCGAAGCATAACGGCTCTCTTTTTTCGTTGTGCACGCTCTGCGCAACTCCATTTTCACCCCCACCATGACACGACTTCGACGCGACACAATTACACCCTACAATGCAAGCAGCAGCAGCAGCACACGTACGTTGCGGATAATGAGCACTGGAACAATATTCAATGCGTATACCCTGACGTTGGCGACGCATCCGGCTTCGTCGACGGCGTCACGCGCACAGGCGGTGGAAAGCGTTCGGGGAGGGTCGGCAGGGAAAATATTAGCGTTGCTCTCTGAGCTTGGCCAACGAATGGGTCCGGACGGAGAAGCGAATGTGGTGGAGGGAATGTTGGTTGCGAGTCTTGGGGATAACACAGAGGCGCGGGTTGTGCGTGCGGAGCTGGAAAGACGGGGTGTAAGTACGCGATACTGCAAGATATGGCCTGGAAAAGGTGTCCCGTGCGCCTGGGTGATGCATGCATGTGGGTACAATATGTGGTATAACATAGTATTGGTATCAACTTTGGCGCTAACGTCATTGATGTCACAGTGGACGCAAATACGCGAACGGTGATCAATCATAATCCCTTGCCAGAAGTTTCACATGAAGACTTTATCGCCCTCCTCGGACCCCTTCTTGCTCCGGAGAACTACCCGGCACCTCCAATTCCACCGCCAATACCCCCGCGTGCATCTCCCGCACCATTTGACTGGCTACACTTTGAGGCGCGTAATATCCACGCGACGCTTGCGAACATGCTTGGTGTCGACGGTCTTGCCCGGGAGCGCCACTGGCGCGCTCATTGTGTCTTCAGCCTTGATCTTGCCCGCCGGCCACGCGACGCAGTTCAATCCGTGCGTTGCCTTATCCCGCGTCATGTCAGCTGATTCTAACAGACCTACTTTCATAGCTCATTCCGCACGCAGATGTCATTTTTGTCGCCCTTCCACCCCAACCATCTCCCTCATCATCCCGACCTGCACCTCCTACTCCCCGAGCCGCCCTCCTCGCCCTCGCCCGCGTTGCACCCCCACACGCCCTCCTGATAGCCTATTGCGGCCGCGACGGCGCTGCCCTCCTCAGTGTACCCACCCGCGAATACCTCCAAAGTTCCGCATGGGCTCCGCCTGCCGCAAGCCGTGCAGATACGAGCAGAGGCAAGGGAAGCACAACCGAGAACGGGCACACGGCCCGCAACGGCGCGGACACCATACGCGCACGCCCCCGTGCCCCCGGGCAGGGATTCCCTGGCTTTGGACAAAATGGCTACGCCGAAGTCGAGAGCGTCCGCAGCGGGAGCGATTTCTGGGCTGCAGGTGGCCGCCACTCTCCCGACTCGAGCGGGTACACGTACACACGCGACTCGCGGGGGGACGACGCGTTCTCCGACGTGGTGGGGATGGGCACGGGACATTCGACGCAGCCTTCCACCGACGTTTCGACGTATGGCCTTACCTCAATTACCCCTTTGTTCAGCCCGACACATACGCATTCGCACACGCCCACACATACACCCTCACAAAGCCAGAGCCAGAGTGAGAGTCAGGCGGGCGGCGACGGGGTCGAAAGGAGCGGGAGACCTTCACCTTTGCCGCTTTCAAACTCGAACTCGACCTCAAATTTACTCTCTAACCAAAATCCTCCTATAACTTCACCTTCTTCTCCAAAATTTGCCCATTCAATGGGAATGCCAGGCCCGTCCACGTTACCCACGTGGACGTCTCCGCATCCCAGTCCGTATCCTATGACGCCCCTAAGCCCCAGGTCCCAAGAAGACGATGGCGACCACAACCCCTTCACCCATCCCAACCCTTCCCGTCCCCACGAAGAACCCAACGCACACGACGGCCACGACGATGACGACGACGACCCCGAAGACGACCCCGACGAGGACACAGAAGGCGCGCAAGACGCGTTCGTAGCGGGGATGATATACGCCCTGAGCAGGCGCCTCGTGCCCGGCGCTCCGTACACGCCCACAATACCCTCGCCGTATAATTCTAATGGCGGCGGCCACCTTAACGCTAATGGTAACGGTACGCATGCTCATAATGGACACGAGAACGGCGGAGCGGGGACGACCAACGGCGGGGTGGACACAGGCCGGTGGAGACTGGACGAGTGCCTGCGTTTCGCGACGGAGTTGGCGAGGCGGAAAGCACGCTGGCGGGAGGGTGCGGCGCAGAGGACCCGCGAGCGCTCGGGTACGGCTGGGAGCGCAGGTGCCGCCGGCGGGAATGTAGGTGGGATAGGAAGTGCGGGTGTGCGGAAGAGTGGGGACAGGAATAGGGAGGGACTCGTGCGGAAGAGTGGGGATCGGGGTAGGAACGGGGAGGTGGATCCGGACAGACGTGCTGGGTGGGAAGGGGATCCGGAACCAGATGACGAGGAGTGGAAAGGTCTGGTGGATGAGATGAGGAGGGTGGGCTGGAGCGCGTAGGTCGTAGGAGGATGTACAGGTGTTAACCGCATCATGTGTTTTGCAACTCTGTTGAACAAGTTATGTGTTCACAGCGACTTGGAATGAAGCCCATCAAATCCGAAGATCATCCCGTACTTCATTTGTTGTTATTTTCATCTACATATAGGGTTCTACTTGTACTTGGTCAACATTGGGAAATTTCAGTTGGTGCAGTTGCGTTAATATCGTTCATAACTGAAAACATAGAGATTATACGTATTCAAATAAGTATTGATAACAGTAAAACATTGTCAACGACTCGAAAATTAGATGATAAACATGCGGCTCTGATACAAAACTTCGTCCAAGAAAACAGTATATATACATGCTTTCAAAACGCGAATCCAAAAGTCCAGACACCTGCCGCTACTTTGAGTTTGTATCCTCAGTTCGCCAGCAAGGCTAAATTGACCAAGAAAGTGCATGGGTATGGTATGGTTGGAATGAATACAGTGAAGGAGATGGTTCAGAAGCCCATTGAGGTAGGGGATGATATAAGCTTCGCACCGTCAACGTCGGCGCTGCGATGAGGTTACGGACAATGGAGAGGAGCCCAGCTTAGGTCAAAGCCGGCATCCTTCGGGCGTCCAGAAATGACAAAAACATCATAACTAGCATAAGAACTAGTGGCAATGCGTAACTCAATGCTGCTCAAGAAACATATCAGAACGGCCCCTTCTCTGCGATTAATTATATGCTGGCACATACGTGAGACATGTTGCGCAACCCGAACGCCAGTCTGAGGTTCTTCAACTGGTGGTTGATCATTTGGAATCGGTTCTGGGTCGACTGCGACTGCGGGAGCCGTTTCATATGAAGTACCCTGTGGTTTGACTGAGCTTTATAGCCCCCAATAATCAAGCAATGCGTACATCGAAGCTATCATTGTTGTCATCAGCATCGTCGTCGACGATGTCCGTGTCCGTGTCAGTGTCGTCGCCACCGCCGGCAGCCGTGAGTGTGGGATATGTGATAGACGTGACATTGTCGTTATTATTGTTATCAGAGTCATTGTCGGGGTCGTCACTGTCAGTGTCCTCGTCAGTGTCCTCTGCGCTTTTGTCGCCATCGATGGCGACGGCAGCTGTGCGTGTGGTTTCACTGATAGACGCAGCATTGTTATCATTCCGAGGCTCAGGGGCTATTGTTTGGCGAGATCCTCCGGGGTCTTGTTCAGTTGTCCTGCGCTCTGTTTGGCCGGATGGACTCGTACCACTAGGTCTGCCCATGGCGTCGGCCACAGAACGGCAAGATTCAGAGGCTCGCTCAGTGCTGCCTCGGTCTCTTTGCCTTGGCGCACTTGAATCCCTAACGCTGGTGACGGGTGAACCACTGAGCGGTTCAACGTCACCGAGCTGTTGGGATTCCCCGTGGTTCTGTTGGACTCTTCCACTCTCTCCTTGTCCAGATGCCCTCGTATCAATGGTGTTACCAGTAGAAGCTTTTGTCTGTACTCCGGGCTCAGGCTTCACAGGAGCATGGTATCCTTTAGAACCTGGTTCGGTCCTATCTCTCTTCTCTTGTGTCAATACACTTGAACCCGAAGGATTGGCCTGTGCGGTGTATGGAGGTGGTGCTACAGAGTTTGGTTGAGATCTGTCGCTCTCTCTTCGAGCCAACACATTGGAGCCCGTAGGTGTGGAGTTGGGCGCAGAACTGGGTTCAATTCCGGCGCGCGCTGTCTGACCTCCTGCATTCGCCCCCACCGGCGCTGTATTGGCGCTGTTGAGCACGGGCGCAGCTTCTGTCCGTGCTCCGGGTTCGGTCTTCACAGGAGTACGATATCCTTCGGAGCCTGGATCGATCCCATCTCCTCGTCCCTGTGCCAACGCACTTGAACCCGAAGCTGCTGTCCCCTCTGTGGGGGGATTAGCTCGTGGTTGGGTCATGGTGGACGGAGGGGACGCTGCAGAGTTTGGTTGAGATCTGTCGCCCTCTCTGCGAGCCCACACATTGGAGCCCATAGGTGTGGAGCTGAGCACAGAACTGGGTCCAATTCCGGCGCGCGCTGTCTGACCCCATGCATTTGGCCCCACTGGCGCGGTGTTGGCTCTCTTAGGCACAGGCGCAGATGAAGCATCCTGCGATCCAGTCATCCCCGACTGTCGAGGTTCTCCCAAACCTGATGCCCCGCCACGCCCTCGCAGACCCCAAGCCATTACAGGCGTCCGTGTGTTGTTTGGGCCGGATGGACTGTTCTGCGATTCGGTCCTCGTCCCACTATGACTAGTGGGAGTGGCGTTGGCCGTAGATGGGGTGCCCAGTGATTCGGTTACGCTGGACTGACGAGGTTCTCCAGAAGCTGGCTCGATTGTACCGCGGTCAGTTTGGCCTGACACACCAAGACCAATAGGTGTGGCGTTGCCTCCAGAAGAACTACCCTGTGATTGGGGCTGATGATGCTCTCCAGAATTGTGTTCGTCTGTTTCTTCGTCCATCTGCTTATTACGCAACACGTTATAAGGAAAATCGCATTTCATTGCCACAGCTTCCCGCAAGGCATGTGTGAGGATGTGGGTCAAATGACGAAAATGCTGAGCGGAATATCGAACCCGTTCTTATATCCCCTAATCTAAGCGCTAAACAGCAGTGTTGTGGGTGCTGAGCGCTAATACACAGCATGATATATTTATGTAGCTTTCAGCAACCCAAGCCATGTTAGTAAACATATAGCGAGGATGATACGATAACGCACCTGACCGGAGGGCTGAGACTGAAGACATTGAAGTAGGCTCGTTAGACCAGCGTAGTCACCCCGCGATCCATGTTTTCGCAGTTCACATATTGAATGTAGTCATCGCGGCCATAGTACAAGGATATCTGGGATTCTCCACTGGGCCTTCCTGGAATAGCTTTGTAAGAAGTCGCGGCCTTGTCACGAGTGGTTTCCAGGTCCGGATGCGTGGATTGGGATTTGGCACTAGCTGTGAAGATCCCTCTATCAATTATAGATCATCCGATATAGGAAAGGAGAGTCCCGTCGACTTATAGGGATGAATAGAAGAACCCATAATCAGCGAAGCTTACCGCAAATTACAAGTCCAATACCGAGATGATATCAAAAGTTGCCATATGATCGACATTCAGAGGACACAAAGGTTCAACTTGACAGTGAGATTGGTAAAAGACAAGATCAATTAGAAATTGAGCACAAGTAGTTCCAACCTGCTTTAGTTAGTTCATCATCAGGATAATCTGAAGCGAGGGCCGGATACGCACCATCGATAAAGATATAAAAAAAAGCAAGGAAGTCGTATAGATCACAAGAATAGCAGAACCGAAAACACTACCAATCACATGCATTCATGTTGACGGTGCAAGAAGCCCGCCGTTCCCCGGGCGGGCTGATGCTATCGTATATATAATCAGAGTCATAGTCTTCACTCGACTCATCCGAACCAGACCCTTCCCATTCGAACTCACGACGGCGCGCTATTTGGTTGTATTCCTTTAGCCAACCATTTCGTCCCGTCCAGATGAGATTCGAATCGTCGATGTTGTCTGGTTTTAGCGGGATGATGTCGGCAAGAACGACTTGCAGAATATGCCGTTTGCCCTGTTTGATCCCAATTGTTTCTGTGCCATCCTCTGGAGAGACGGGCTGGCCTGCTTCAAGTGAAGGGCGAACACGCAAGAGATCTCGAGAGGCATCTTCTAGAACCTCTGCGCTTGCAAGACGCCAGTGACTAGATGTATAATTTGGCTGTGGACACATGGTCAGCAATTTGCGTGAGTCCAGATAAGTACTCACGGAAGAAATGGTCGGCACTGTGGACACGGATAGAGTCACACAAGTATTGTAAACGTAGGTATTTTTCCGAGTCCAATGAGGTACCACGTGTACAGAGCCCGACTCGCCAGATTTGTGACCAAGACTAATGAATCTTCGATGCTCGTCCATAGGTATTTGAGCCAAGCCGTCTGAGCGAGACATTATGGGATAGACAGACACAGTGACGCCTTTCTGATTTCCTTGGATGACCACATCACGATTTACAAATGAGACGATGGCGGGTCTATAGGGAAACACCCACTCCTGACCGTCCAAAGATGGCGAGTGCCAGACACTAGAATCGTCACCGATGCTGTTACTATACAGTACAGTGGCAGCGCCTAAGAGTTTGACCATCACGAAATCTCCTGGCTGAATCCAGGGGCAAGTGGTGTCCGCTGTTAGGTATGTACTTGGGGAAGAGCGCTTTTTTCGCTCTAAAGGAGGTGCAAAGTCTTCGAAAGGATGTGAGCTGTGTTGATCGCAGTCCACGCGTATCCTGATCTTACCAGTATTGTGACTAATGACCGACCAAGATTCTCGGGGGGAATGCCCACGACACTTGAGCTCTTCGAGAAATTTATTTTGCAAGAAATCGTAACCAGGTTCTTCATCATAGGCGAGACCACGAGCATGTGAAAGGAGAATTTTGAATGGACTCGGAAGTTCGCTGCATAGCCTGTCAACAGTCCAAGATTTTTTCTTCTCGCGCACCCTGTCCTCGAATTGTTTCGGGGAGCCTCCAACGATGCTGTCCCAAGGAAGCGGCCGCATACAATCCAGCAGTGTGTATGCGAGAGATTCGATGTCATCTCGTCGCGACTGTGCTAGATTAAGATGCATGATAAGCCTAATATTGTAGGACAGGAAAAACCAGTAAACCTATGCCAAGATGTGTGTTAAGACTGGCAAAACGAACCGTGCCAATCATCGATTTTTTATCAATAAAGGGTTGATGCACCCCGGTTCGAGGATTTCCGTATCGTCTCGCGAAACCAAAATCGACAAGGGTTATCGAGCCCTCATTCCCTTGAGGACCGAGAAGAATGTTTCCTGGCTTGATGTCTCTGTGAACAAAATATTTTGAATGAATGTATTTGATGACTGGGATCTAACGCCAATTAACGAGTCAAAAGATATAATCTGATCATGGTGAATCCACTACATACGATATTGATAGCTATTAACAAGGTGGCGCTGATGCTGAGTTTGCCACCACAGGCACGACGTAAAGATTCGATATCGGCGCCCAGCAGATCAAGCACCAAAGCTTGTGAGTGGCGGGACTTGTCGTAGCCGTAATCTATGAGTCTAGGTATATTTACTGGGGTACCACCTGCTCCAAGTACACGCAGAACGTTAGCCTCGTGTTCCGAAGGAGGACGTGGTTTCTTTTTGGAGGCACGTTCAAGTTTCACTGCATACTTGGCTGGCTTATTCTGCGCAACATCTTCATCTGTGACGCTATAAACAAGTCCTATCGTGTAGATATCAGAGCCCAGTATTCGTCAAATGAAGAAAATGGGAGCAACCGTATGTCCCTGCACCCAACCGCGTCACGATGTGGTACTTTCCGAGAATAAGAGCGGAAACCATGGCAAATGTATAATCTGAGGAAGTTTCTTAGAGAGAGGTCTCGAGTTGAGTGTGCATAAGTACGTACAAAAAGATCCCTGGGTTTTACATGGTGGAAGAGGAAGAAGAGATTCGGATGATTCCGAGCCTACCTGACCTCATTCCATTCCCGTCATGATCGGTAGACTTCGATTTTTCGAATCTAAAAGATAGTGATTTCTGAGCTTATGTTCATTTACATCTCAGTATTTTATGCAGGTTACCAATTGGATTCTGCTACGTATTTTGATATTAGAAGTCTAGGCGACACTCTGGCCAAATGCCGAAACCCACACGACAGCAGAGTCCGCTTCGTCGCCGCACTTCCTTTCCTTGATCAGGGGAATCGATCATGTCCTTCACGTCTCTTCCTGCAAACTGCGCTTCGAATATCATTCGAATTGCATTAAACGATGAGAAACCTCAGAAGAATGGCGGTCAGTGATCTGAACGCCGAGCTCCGTATCATACAATAGTATGATGGGACAAATCTTCAAACAATTTCCCCGCTTTTGAAACAGTGAAATTCATAAAGCTATATCTCCCGTGGCTTCCCCTTATCGTCATCTTTCAGTGTCACGATCCCCCTTCAAATAGGGATTTTGGAATTGAAGATGCTCGTTATAGTCTCCCGACTCTGTTCACCTGCGATGTGAATTTATCGTCACTGTTACTTCTTCCTTGGCTGAAAGTCTGGAAGGTTCGCTCTAGTCGGAATAATGATGTCTCATAATGGCTCCCACACCTGCTATGATACAAATGTCGGGCGCTCGCAACTTCTATAAATGCAGCAGCAACGCATCCAACCCCATCTCCAACCCACTTGCCACTCATTCATCGAGCTATCTCCAATGACTTTTGATGTGACTACGTTGAGCCGCGGTGATGTCATCTTCGCAATCCCCCCACCCATCAACGACGCTGCCGTTCCAATCACCAAAACGAAAGGCGGTAAAATTGGAAAGCATCCTATCATTGTCTTTGCGGTAGACGCACCTGCAAAAACCGTTCAAGGAGCCATGGTTCAGAGCTTCAACAACGCTACCACTCTTGATGAAAGCGGTTTGAAGCCAGAACAATATTTCTGGTTCCTACCAGTGACTCCGGCGGTGAAGGAATCAATCCATAACCCTGTCTCAGCTCGACCCGGAACTGCTGGGAAACATGAATGGATCAATTTGAAAGATGTACTGACTATCACTGAGGACAAAGTGGTAAGTGTGTTGGTCCTTCCTAAGAAACAAATGAACAGTTCCATGATGATTCATTTTGATTTCGACACAGAAAAAACAGCTGGATGGGAAAATTTCCCCAACTGCACTCACCGAGATCGAAAATGCTATCAAGAAAGCCCATGCGCATGTTAAATAAGCAGATCAACAGGTACTTTATATCCACCCAAACTACAAAAACGAGCTCATTTGCATATCTTTAGCGTCTTGTCGTGATGGCAGAGCTCTCTGTCTGTTCCAATCCATGTACTTCCTTCCATCGGCTTTTCCTCGAACTCATCCGTCCTTATGGATTTGAATCTCACCTCGCAAAATTCTTCTTCCACGTATCACATCACCACTCATTTATTCTGTAAACGTGCCATCTGATTGGTTGCTTCGATCAGCAATTTTTCAATTCCAACTTCGTGGCAAGAATGGCCAGCATCTGGAACAATGTGCAGCGTGATTGTAGGCCATACTTTCTTTAAGGCATAGGCTGTTATGGGCTGTGCGAGCTGACATTGAGTTCAAACAACATGTTCGAAGGCAGTGACGTACAGGACACACAACGTCATATCGCCCTTGAACGACAATAGTGGGGATGTTCCGACTGAGAGAAAATTAGATTTAGTGAATATGAGCTCGGAAACGAGCTAGATCACGTACATTTTGTCGATCTCTTGCTTTTCGAGGAGTTGCCCATCGCGCATAAATCCCTACCATTTTACCAGATTGAAACATTGTACACCCTTGAATGGTAGATATACAAACCTCGTTCACAAAATAATGATTTTCAATCGTTGCGAGCGCGCTAGGGAGGGGTGTATGTGGTCGGAATATGCCAGTAGGCGCAAACTTAATAAAATCTAACCTTGCATAATTTCCCTGATCAACAGCCTTTTCCACAGCCGCTCGGTTTGTACGAAGTCTCACAGTCGACATCCTGTGCTGTTCATAAACGCCCAACGGAATCACGAATGACAAGGAGCGTACATACTCCCATTTAGACCATGCCTTCGCAGCAATAATTCGCGCCCGCTTGTCGGCGCTATTCAGTTGCGCATGGTAAGCTCGTATCATATCACCTCTCTCATTTTCTGGAATTGGCGAAATAAACTCTTCCCTATCAGAAGAGAAGTAAAAAGCGTAGCTCGAGCCCAAATAAGTTTTTTACTCCGAACTTTATACTTACCATGCTTCAGGGAACAGATTGGATGCTCCATCTTGGTAAAAGAAACGAAGTTCGCTGCAAAAACATTAGGAGATAAACGCAGACGTGAGATTGTTGAATGACCTCTTGCGGACGGTAAATACACCCCTGAGGAACCATAGCCAGAAACGTTTAGTATAAGCAATGACATGACTTGAGGGGTAGTGACACAAATTCACCTCAGCACGAGGCTTATAACGCGGTCTGGATGGGCCTATGTCATCCGCATTTGGGGACACGGTTAGAGGGATGAGTCCTTTGTTGACCTCAAAGACATCCTACCTGAGCATAAGCCAGTGCTAGCGTTGATCCCTGCAATCACAGGTGATCAATCAATCACGACCCACGGTTGCCACGTTGTGTTATCATCCCATTTCCACAACACAGATATAACATGGAACGTACCCAAGATCCCCCAAATAAATGCCATTTCTCGATACCAATTCTTTTGCGCAATATTTCCATGTCTTTCACAAGGTCCCAGGTCGTGTTCTCTTTTAAGCACCCACTTCTAAAAAGCACTTGAAACATTTGTGATATCCTTAAATGTGGAATTAGTGGACCCACGGAGTGGACTTCCCGGCGCCCCTTTGGTCAAAGAGAATGATCTATAACTGGATATGTAGGGATAGATGTCAGTTCTAAATATCAGGTTATACTTACCTTGTATCTCGTAGGGTCGAAGAACTGTCTATCTTCAGGATCTACTCTTCCTCCGGGTCCTCCTGAAAGGCAGTTGATATAATCAATAAATTGGGTTTAAAGTGACATTCGCGCATACCATGCAAAAACACGACTGATTCCAACCGGATCCACCGACAGGCTCGTCAGTATATCAAGCACTGTGTCAGAACTCATTAGATCTTACCAGGCACCCCATTTTTGTTACCACTAATTTCATAACTGGATGTGAGCAAGATCCAAGCTTATGAGTTTGTATTGACAGATGTTCTGATGTGACTACTAAAGCTCACTAGAGGGAGTGGACTGTTGAGACTTCCAGTTTGCCTACCCTGTATGGTTGGATGAAGGGATACATATTGATTTATGATACGATTTGGTCAGGTCGATGCTTGCTAAATAATTGGAATCAGAGTGGACAAAGCCTGAAGGTGTTGCGTCCGAAGTGGGCAACATAATAGATTGATCGTTTTGCTTTAGTCTGGTGACCAGACCGGTGCTTGCCTCATAGACGGCCTGGTCACCAGACTAGTTTTGCTTATGTGCAACTTGTTGTGTATCCTCTACAAGACCAGCTGACGTAGAAGGCAGAAAAAATATCAAATAACGGCGCTAGCGCTGCCACGATGGCATGGTCTAGAAGTTGTCGTGAACATGGTTAGCTGGGCCAACATCCACTGAGCCTGTATAGTCGTGTGATATCTACTACATATAAGATACAAGTAACATACAAAAACATTCCTTTCGATGGATGCGAAGTTGTACCATCAATCTATTTCCAGCTTCGCCATCTCATCAGCTGCTTCGACGAGCAATTTCTCAATACCAGGTTCGCGGGAGGAATGTCCGGCATCCGGAACGATGTGAAGCGTGATCTTGGGCCATACCTTCTTCAGTGCGTATGCAGTGGTGGCCTGGCACCATAGATAACGTAGAATGAGCAGAAAGAAGCAAATCCCGAAGCATCACTTACAGGACAAACAACATCGTAGCGACCTTGGACCACGATAGTTGGAATGTCGCGACTAAGGAGAGACATAGGTTCAGCGATGACAAGCTGCTTTGTGAATTAAAGCTCACATCTTATCAATCTCTTGCTTCTCGAGAAGTTGTCCATCTCGCATAAATCCCTGTTGACGCTTACAGTTTCATTCTGATCGGGGCATCGTAGAGTGGAAAACGAACCTCATTGACAAAATAATGGTTCTCAATCCGTGCGAATGCACTAAATGAGGGAGCCAATTTAGTATAGGCTCCTGCAAGCAAACAAGAGCTTGCAGACTTTGCGTAATCGTCTTTATCAGCTTCTGCCACTGCCTCTGGACTCACACGGAGTCGCGAAGTTGACATTCTGTATCAAGCAAACTTAGCAAAATACTTCATACGCAGGGAACGACGCGTACGTACTCCCATTTAGACCATGCCTTAGCAGCAATGATGCGCGTCTTGTCGTCGGAAGAGTTTAGTCTAGAATGGTATGCCTGCATCATATCATGTCTCTCCTCTTCAGGAATAGGAGCAATATATTCCTCCCTGTAATGCCACGATTGTAGATTAGGAAACGCACGAGGAAGACGATAAATACCAGGCCTCAGGGAACAGATGAGAGGCACCATCTTGATAAAAGAAACGGAGTTCACTACAAGGCACGCATATATCAATGAGATGTTGAATGGTAGAAAATGTTTTCCGCATACCTCTTCCGTAGAGTAAAGATACCACTGCAAATGAAAGTGAATTAATACGGAAATTGAACAAAATACAGTTGCTTATTCACCGCAAAACGAGACTCTTGACTCTGCCCGGATGGGTCTATAGCGCGCCGTGCTCCCTTATAAGTACATGCGGATCATGCAGAGATTCCACCAAGATCTCACCTGGGCATAAGTCAAGGCGAGCGTCGAGCCCTAGCCGCCGTAAACAATTGTCATATTCCGTTGACAAATAAGCAAATATTCGATGAGGCATAGACACCATCCTGACCCACCCAGGATCCTCCAAATACATGCCACTTTTCGATTCCGAGCTTGTTACGGAGAGTCTCGATATCTCGCACGAGATCCCAGGTTGTGTTCTCTTCTAAACATGCGCTCCTGTAAGAGTACTGAGTGCATGCTCAACTACCTGAGCGATCAACCTACGGTGTCGACTTTCCGGCACCTCGCTGATCGAAAAGAACAATCTGAAGATCAAGAGATGAATACATTACGAATTGACTGGCAGGTAGTCTTAGACGTAGTAGGTGTACATACCTTGTACTTCTTGGGATTGAAAAAGCCTCTATCCTTCGCGTCAACTCCACCTCCCGGGCCACCTAATATACTATAAATTGATTGCGTTTATCAGGTCATCATGCCTACCGTGCAGGAATACGACTATCTCGAATGATCAGAGTGATACCATGTTGTCAACAAGATGGTGAACTTACCCGGAGAGCCATCCTTGTTCCCACTCACTTCATAGCTGCGTTATCTTTCCATCAGTTCTGACGATCGATTGCAAGAATCTTTTGAAATGAGATTCACTAGAGAGAATGAACCTTGGTAACTTCCAGCCTTCCTACTTCATAAGGCTCGATAGCGGGATACATGTTGTGGGTTAAAATCGCGCCTTTGCTGGAAGAATAGCAAGTAAAGGAAGGAAAACGAAGGCTAGCTTGTTGCTGAGATGATAGGCTAGTGCCGAAGAAGAGAAGACGCCTAGTCAGGTGAAAATTCATGCGGCAGACCCGAACGTCTGCACCACATCACATTTGAAGTCCGCGATTATCCTCGACATTTCTAATTTGTTATTCCCGGAAACAAAAATTAGGTTATGAAACGATATTCGGGAGTTCCCCGAGGGTTCCTCGAGGCTAAAACGCCTTTGCCTTTGTTCTTCCACTGAGTTTCAGTAAAATGTCTCCAATCTACGAGCCCCTTCCTGTTCCGGAGCGAGCAGATGCGACGCCTCTCCTGGATCTTCAAGAAAAGGAGTTAGCTCTGTTTGAAACGGTGCTAACACACTTTTCAGCAGAAGATTACACTCTGGAAGGTGAAATTAGGGATGAGGAGAAGATGTGGCTGGTACGTGCAATTCGAATCACTTCATAACCATCCTGCTCACAAGGAACGGTCTTTCAGTCGTATGAGTGCATGCTCCGGTGCGTGCAATCACGCTCCCTTATCAGTTCCATGTTTGTAATTTACACTGAATAGGTACCTACGTGCCACTAAATGGGATTCAAACGAGGCAATCAAGCGTCTAGAAGGCACGTTAAAGTGGAGGCGTGACTTTGGTCTCTACGACGTTGTCACCCCAGAACTGGTGGAACCTGAGGTATGAACACGGACTTCGATAATTGGTTTACAAACGCGAAAATTAAATGTCGTTTCCAATTCTATCCGGTAGGCAGTTACAGGGAAAGAATTTCTATTCGGGTACGACACCCGTGGCCGGCCTGCACAATACATGTGTCCCAGCAAACAGAATACCGAGGAAGGACCAAGGCAAATCCAATATACCGTCTGGATGCTTGAACGCGCAGTCGATATGATGGGCCCTGGAGTTGAGTGAGTGCATGACACGGCTAACCTATGCAATCTTTTTTTTTACTTTCTATACTCAGAACCCTTGCCTTAATGATTAATTATGCCGATAAAGCCAAGAATCCCTCTCTTGGCACGGCAAGGACGGTACTCAACATCTTACAGACGCACTATCCTGAACGACTTGGCCTTGCACTCATCCTGAACGTACCGTGGATGCTACAAGCATTTTACAAGCTTATCACTCCCTTTATCGATCCCGTCACTCGCGCAAAAATGCGCTTTAATCCAGTGACTACTGAGGATGGAATGTTTTCCACTGCTGCTGGAGCATCAGGTACCGATGAAGAAAAGGCGGCTGAGAGAATCTTTGAGCCTCGTCAATTGGTCAAACAGTGGTGGGGTGGCGCGATGGAATACGAATACGATCATGAGAAGTACTGGCCGAAGCTGGTCGAGTTGTGCGACAAAAGAAGGAATGGAATGATGGAAGCATGGAGAAAGCTGGGCGGAAAGGTTGGATTAAAAGAATGGGACATGAAGAACATGTTGAGAGAGCATCAGACGTGATCGTCGGGACTGCGCATTTATGACTTTGACGCAATGGTTTGTATTGAACTTACGGTATTTTGATAAATTATCCAACACCCTAGATACCAATCAGCTCATACCGCGGCAATTGCAGCGCCATTTTCTGGTGGATTCACTCAATAACCCATCTACAAACCAAAGGAAAGTTCTATCATTCGTTATCCTAGTCAAAAAGAGATCGAGATGGTTACAACGCCAATATGATGCAAGCGCTAAACTAGGTCGTTTGGAGATGAGATTTGTTGAATTCAGGGGACTCAAGTACTTACCTCTTCGAGGATGATACTGGACTTTAACAGTGTATGATTGCAGATAGGAAAAGCGGGCGGGCCAGGCCGACAACAGGTGCTGATGCTACTACTGCAGTCTGTGACGCGAAAAATTAATCATCGCCCCAAAGATCAAGTCACTAATTCGACAAACGCTGATTGTATATTTTGATTCTGACACCGTACACGATAACAATTCACAGTCTGATGGTTTTAGATCTACGTGGATCTACAACATATGTAAGATACAAAATACATTCCTTTTGTGACAAGTGGAACCTGGATCATAACACAAAAATACTGATTATAATGTTGGAATATATCTGCAAAAATAGTGATAAAATAGAGAAGCCAACGATGTAATGAAGGCGTTGGGTTACCAGCGCTCCCTTCCAACAGAAAGATTTAGTGCCTTGTCTTCAAGCAATAACCGTTGTCTTTGGATCAAATAAGCCACAACGATATCGTCCCGGACAGGTTCGGCGATGGACTCGAGAACGAGAGCGCGATAATTAGAAGATTCTTTGGGTTTGTGTGAAACAGTCGCGAGCACCCTATCGGCATCGGAGTCGGTGAATAACTATCAAATCAGCGTATAAGATATCGTCGCCGACAAATTTGCGAATTCATGCTTACTTTATAACGATATCTTCCGACTACCTTCCATGTGTATGGGCCCCATTCTGTGTCCATAATATAACCAGTGCTATAGGCCACCAGAAGTCAGGATATGACTGCTGTCGAAATATTTTATAACTCACCATCCATCTGGTAGCTGTATTTTCCTTAGCCATCTTTGGACATTAATTGGGCGTCCTTCGTTTCGATGAGGGAACGAAACAGTGTCTGGGAGGAGCTCCCTGTGATTCCACACAGCAATAACTCGACCCGAGCTCGCCTCCTTGATCTCCATACGTTTTAAATCGCTGTTGACAAAATAGAGAGGCTGTGAATGGTGGGCAAAAAGAATGGCATCTTTTATTTCAGGCGAGTTGAAGAAATACTGAGTTGGTGGTGCGATGTTCACCAACGTAGCTGTCGATTCCATTATGATTGGGTGTAAAGGTAGGTTGGGGCTTTGAGATATTACCCTAGATGTGACACTCGATTATATACACAGGCATCGCGTCATGTATGTCTGGGTCTAACGTAGTTAGTTTAGTTTGACGTCTCGACACCACTCCGAAACTGTGTTCAGTAAAAGCTCCGAATGTGATTTACCAAGTGATTTGCTGTGATTTGTGATTTCGGAACTGGAGCGCTGCCGGCCACGGGTGCCGTTATCAAAGTACTCCGTAAGTAGCACGATGGCCGGCCATCTGCAAGTCGGCTACATGTACCATGGCGTGGCACGAGCTGAGGATCGCTTAGCGTTTTTAATTTCGGCAAGCCAGTAAATTACCTTTTTTAGAGGCCTTCCGACCAATCAAATCGCTGCATTCAAGGTTGCAAAGGCCAAAGCGAAGCTTTCGCTAAACGTCTTGTAGATGCGCCTCTCGAATTTTTCGATTGTACCTACTTACTCTACTGAACTAACCTGGCCAGTCACGATTTCCACAAATCTCGACCTCAAGGCCTCGTTATGATCATGTTGACAAACTACTAGTACTAAGTAGTACCGCGAACGTTCGGGACCCAGATGACACAAACTACTTTACGATTTCACTGCTGTCAAATCCACGAGGTTGGCGTGGCGTCACGACTCATGCATCATGTGTGATGGTTGTCAAGAGTGAGTGAGCGATGCATATTTTCCTGTATATTAGCCTGTAACTTTGATTATTACAGTATAGGCACCAATGACAAAACAATCAGTGAGGTCCTAGAACTTTTCAAAGCTGGATGTGTTCTGGATGCCGCTCCAGCGCTGCTCTCCAACCGCCTCAACTATCAACTCTGGCTGAGATT
>MU267675.1:47840-82646 GCA_021014935.1 Hygrophoropsis aurantiaca
TCGGCTTAACGGTATATGAAGTTTCGCGGCCAATCTTGACCTGATAAGTTACAAATAACATCTTACACAAGTGTTCCAACGCAACTACATTCGTCACTGACCATCCTCCATATCTAGCTCATATCTCCATATTTACGATCCTCTGCGCTTGATCTGTGCTTGTCAAATATTACGAACCGGATGATCTGGGATTGGTGTGTTGACAATGCGTTTCGTCAAGTCGAGGCATTGGGGAATTAATACGAGAAAGAAATGGGTCTTCTGTTGTATCACAGCGGTGAACTCAGAACGGCGGATCAAATTTGGTTCCAGTCAGAAGCGCAACGAAAGAGAAGACAGAATTTTCGGCAGGTGGGAATTTCTACCATCAGTTACAAGGCTAGATGTTGGTCCTTGTGGAGACTGACTATCAGTCAAGGAACCACAGCCTCCGGACCATTCCATGGAACTCCACGAATTTTGTAGAGCTAATGCGGGTGGGGGGATATAAGTTGATGGTGCTGGCTTTTAAGGAGGTATGTGTACATGATCAGCTCCTCACCCTCATTTTCTACCCTGGCCCTTGAAATCCTTGTTTGGGATATTCGCAAAATCACAGGATCTTCCTCCTTCTGTTCCATCGTGATCAAGACCCACTATTGGCTTCAATGGTCTCTGCTGCAGACGATTGTCTCGGATGTTATATATGCTCCCCGCTGTCATACTCAAAGACCAACCCCCGGCTATCTCTCTGCGGTGACGAGAACCGCAACGATGGGCAAACGATCCAAGCAATTCCCTCCACCGTGTCCAGAATCGCAGCGATTATCGCTGTATTTGTTCCTGGATTACGTTTCCGAACTAGATGGGCCGATGGATAGACATCCTTCTCCAGGTAATTCAGTGGCAGGTTGTGTTGATGAGGATTTAGGTGGGAACGGACATAGGGACCGATGGTTTTCTTTGAGGACGGCTAACTGTGCCCAAAGCATAATTCGTCCCCTGGCAGCCATTGCTCGACGCCGAGACCGTCCGACTACGAATAGTATCATGTCAACGGGCCTCTGAAACTCGTTCGCAAAATTACTTTTTCTGTCTTTACTCTTAGCATATACCGCACGGTTGGTAATTGCAAGGGTGGAGGAACCTACAGAACCGTGGTATCATTAAGTATTACCACGGAGGAGGCTTCAGTCTCTTGCATCCTGTTTATGCGCTACACATTACGCCCCATCCGCCACCACCCTCGAGGCTCGCGGTGATATTCGCGGCAGGATACGATGGTCTTGCGTAATGTCAGAAATATCCCAAGTCCTCTGGGAAAAAGTACAGTCAATTCAAAACATGGACGTGGCGGGTGGGTTGGGAAATTCAGACGATCACTGAGCATTTAGTAAAATTTTCACCGTGCGCCCGACCGTTCACGATCTTGGTGTCTCCATCGTGATGCCGACGGCGAGGCGCAATATGCAGCACTGTATCAATATATCAAGCCTTGTATTTTCAAAAGGTAAGTCGAAACGTAACAATAACGTGTGGGTCCGAGTCACCTCAGGTCCGCGATCAGCTTCTCCCGACTTGACTGATCGACTTAGCCGATTTCAGTAAAATTGGAAGTCACTGACTCACACTGATAAGTTGCACAACCTGTTGGTCAGGAATATATGATTTCGACTTCTCCCACCTGCTCACATCCAGAATTTTTTGAAATGGAAAATGACCCAAAGCTAATGCCAGAATTGATCCCATCTATCGATATTTCGGAACTACATCTTCGGATTTATGTAGATGTTTAACCGTTACATTGGACGTTCATCCAACGGTCTGGGAACACACATACATACATAAAATTTGATCTTTGTTTTATATCGGATATAATTGTCAAAATGCGACGCTGATATATGAAACCTCGAAGAGGACAACTCTGGGCGCCAGAATTTTTCGTGGTTTCTAGGTCAAGTACACGGTAACAACGTTAACTCACTCAACTGACCAAATTTACCGTGAAATTGTAGCTGAACATCGACTTCACGAGCCAAAAACACACAGAACTACTCTGACAATGCAACTCTCAGACGGCGGGTCGGTCTTATCAGCTATGGTCCTGGCGTCTCTTTGGCCTGGAGGCTTTTTGTTGTGAGCGCAGGAGATAAATACGGCGGCAATTTTGTCCGGCTTTCAAACCATTTCATTCAGGACAAGTATGGCACGATGGTCCAGGAGACGTACCTGCCACCGTCGACGACGCCTGATGTCACTGTGATACCTCGGGTCCACGGAAAGCATAAAATATTTTTTCCCTACATGGATACATCATCCTCAAGTGTCTCGCCCTCCGACGAAGAAGCCATTCATATCTGTGTCACCCCATCTCTTGCCTGTCGCTAAATTGCAGCGAGGTTATACTAAACAAAACTTCACAGCCGAACGACGCTGTATGACTAGATCCTACCAAGAGTGGAGGGGCATTCAAGCAGCACAAAGGATACCTTGATGAATTTTGAAGGTACACCAAGTTTTCGATCGCTGAAAGAGATGCGGAGAGGACCTCAGGAATCTGGGGCGGCGTATCGTATATCAAGCACGACTTACTGTATGTTTCGAACGAAATACTTCTGCGACGTGAAGTGACTCTGGGCCACTTTCATCATCTGCTCTAGATTCGCCTTTTTTCGCAAGCCAAATAGTACAATCAGACAAGAACGTAAATGATGGACCAAGCGCCGGTTTTCGATCTGTTGATGCGAATGCAGAATGTGGATTATGCGGTGAGGCAGACGATGTGTTATTGATGATCTGCGATGTTAATGGAACGGTTGATATCGAACCAAAATCATAGGCGAAGCATCATGCTTACAATAAATGTCAAAAAATATGTTTGCGCAAGCGAACGCAAGTGATGCATGAAGGTTGTCATAGCCGCGTGCCCTTCTGATGTGACTGCACTCAGCGTACCAGCGAGGAGCGAAGTGACGGTATCAATCACAACACAAGAAAATTTTCGCTCGGGATCTGATGAGAGAGAGGCCTGGAGAGCGCCGTGACGGTTGGATTGCGTATCTTGACAAGTATTCTACTCACAGTAAGTTCTTCAAGGACATCATATGCTGTCTCGATGTTGAAAATAAGTGATACCTGCAGCCTTTCCAGTGCAGCTGCAGCGCCCTTCGTGTTTATGAGCCGAAAACGATTAATTCGACAACAAAACATACATCTCCGCTGTAAAGCCTTGATAGCTGCGCCGTCTTCTCTGGAGAAAAGGCACCAGCAGTATCAATCCACAGTGCGTACGCGTTTGGAAAGTTCGCCAGGTGGCGAAGAACTACGTGTGATGCTAGGCTCTTCGGTGCCACGAAATTAAATGGAGGTTTTTGAAAAAGGATGTTCGTACAGTTTTTCCCGAACCCCCTATCCCCGATATCTCAAAGACTCGAGAACCGCCAAAACCATCTACAAGTTTGTCTAACGCCACAATGCCACTCACCAGACCTTGACCTGCACTTCGCATCGCCACCTCTCTGTCTAATACTTCGTCGGCACGCATTCCAACAGCAGAGGATTTCTCTGCAACCAAGGCTATGTATTTCTTTAAGTCTGCTAGACTTGTGGTGCCATGGGGAAGCTTTGAAACGATATCAACGACAGAACCAGGAAACAGAAGGTCTGAGTCAGTTTTTATGCCGATTGTGTCCAGAGCGGAGACGACTTCAAGGGGTAGCATCGGCACCAGGGTTTGAAGGCGCATCGTAGCAGTATATTGAAGTTTGCAACAGCAAGAACTCAGGCTGGTGGGTATAGAGTACTGAGTACTGAAATCTAAGGCTCTGGGGGCGTCGGATGAGTTTCATGAGTAGTATATTCTTCAAAAAAGGTTGATTCCATACAGAAAATATACAAGTCAGATCTACTTACCTGTTCCACTCGCAGTGGTCAGTTGTGGTCTTGGTGGTTAATTTAAAGCATCCGCTTCGGCAATGATCTAGTGGCAGTGCTGCACAGAAATCTTTTTGGGTTTGTTATTTGGTGACTGGCACAATTTGTGATCATGATCCTCGACGGTGTCAGGGTTTAAGAGGCCAAGAAAGACTCGGTATCAACGCCAGTACAAGTTACGCGGTGAAGAAGATTATCAAATCTTGCGGTAATATACAAGAAAGACCATAACTATGGAGGTGCGTCTCTTACACAAATTCAATGACAACGGAATGACCGCGCCTACTTAGACAGGGTTCGAATGCTTTGAATCGATCAATGCAGGGGCTATGGTCAGCTCACAGAAAAGCAAAATTGAATCTGAACTCTGTCCCAGGATCCCCTCCAGCAGATGATTCACCCCCCGTACCCATACTAGTACCTGCTGAAGATCTACCGGAAGTAGGCCCCTCAGTATCAACCCCACACATATCCACGCCAGCTGTAAGCACGGATACACGAATAGCAGCGACCAAACGAAAAATTCGTCGTACTGCTGGAGATGAAAGCAGTAAACGAGCAAAGCTTTCGTCGAACTCTGATGGTCCGTCGAAAGACCATATGCCTCCAAGCACGCGCCTATCGGATCTTGGTGGCGTCGAAGCCTGTGTTGAGAAGATGCTTGAACTGGTTGCTATGCCCCTTTGTCACCCAGAGATATACCTGCACACTGGAGTGCAGCCACCACGGGGAGTTTTGTTGCATGGCCCTCCAGGATGCGGGAAGACTCTGCTAGCTAATGCTATGGCTGGCGTACGTCCCTTACTTTACACTATAATGCAAATTGACTCAAGCTATTTAACTTAAAGGAATTAGGTGTTCCTTTTATCAGTATTTCTGCCCCGTCGATCGTTTCGGGGATGTCGGGGGAGAGTGAGAAAACACTACGCGATACATTCGATGAGGCGAAGGTAATTTAACTCCAATTATCTACTGAATGGTCATAGACGTGTTCCATAGCGTGTGGCACCATGTCTCTTATTCATAGACGAGATCGATGCCATCACACCAAAACGTGAAAGTGCACAACGCGAAATGGAAAGGCGCATAGTGGCACAATTTCTGACATGCATGGACGGTCAGTGAATTGAAATGATCTACTGTCATATTTCTCAAGGCTTTGTGATAGATATGTCATGGGAAAAGACGGATAACAAACCTGTCATCGTTATTGGAGCGACAAATCGCCCAGACTCCCTAGATGCTGCCCTTCGTCGCGCTGGTCGCTTCGATCACGAAATCAGCATGGGTGTTCCGGATGAGGAGGCTAGAGAAAAGTAAGCTTTCACTATACTGCAATCATTCCTACACTTACCCTAATGCAGAATCTTGCGTGTACTCTGTGTGAAACTGCGCCTTGAAGGAGACTTCAATTTCACTGCTTTCGCAAAGGCGACTCCAGGATACGTTGGTGCAGATTTATCGGCGTTGACTGGTGCCGCCGGTGTTATCGCCGTGAAACGTATATTCAAACAATTGACGGACGGTACGCTTGTTCTACCTGAAGCACCTGTAAATATTCCAGAGCAAGAGGTGTCCATGGTCGTGGACTCCTCTTCTGAAACTGCACAGTTACCCATAGAAGATCCCCCGTTAACTATAATTGACGCTGCTCCCTTTTCTACTCTTGCATCCCAACTGTCAAGCAGTTCGATCGCTCATTTCCTTTTTGCCCACCCTTCCGCTCTTACACCCACGCAGCTGGCTCCGTTGCACATCACTTCATCCGACTTCACTGAGGCACTGGCACATGTACAGCCTTCTTCCAAACGCGAGGGTTTTGCTACGGTGCCGGATGTCACTTGGTCTGACGTCGGTGCTCTCCACGGCACGCGAGAAGAGCTACACATGGCAATTGTGCAGCCTATCAAGCGTCCAGAATTGTTCAAGGAAGTGGGGATCGACGCAGCATGTGGTGTTTTGCTTTGGGGTCCACCTGGATGCGGAAAGACACTGCTGGCGAAAGCAGTTGCAAACGAATCTAGAGCGAACTTCATTAGTGTAAAAGGGCCTGAACTGTTGAACAAGGTGAGTGATCTGGAGGTGGTGAAGCTCATTTGTATTTAACGCGGTATATCTCCAGTATGTCGGAGAAAGTGAGAGGGCTGTGAGGCAGGTATTTTCTCGCGCCCGGGCATCATCTCCTTGTGTTATCTTCTTCGATGAGTTGGATGCTCTCGTTCCTCGGCGAGATGATAATATGGTCGGTCCCCCACAACTTGCAATAACAGTCACTATAGCTGAACAAATCCTTCAGTCCGAATCATCGGCCCGAGTAGTTAACACCCTTTTGACGGAACTTGATGGACTCGATGCCCGCAAATCCGTGTATGTCATCGGCGCCACCAACCGTCCAGACATGATCGACCCTGCCATGGTCCGACCCGGGCGGCTTGACAAACTCCTCTATGTTGATCTCCCAAATGCGCTAGAACGCGTTGAAATCGTACGGACTGTTTCACGAAAAATCCCTCTGGGTGGAGACGACGTAATGCTGGGGGTGGAGGTGCTGGTGCGTGAGCGATGCGAGGGATATAGCGGCGCAGATCTCGCTTCACTGGCTCGGGAAGCAGGTGTTGTCGCACTAAAGAGGGCCCTGGGCGCGCTGGATAAAATGGACGAGGATAATCAGCTAGGAGGAAGAAATCACCCGAAGATATTCGTCTTGTTGAATGATTTCGTTCAAGCGCTGGAAAAGGTCGGACCGAGTGTCTCCGTGGCGCAGAGGAAGAAATACGAGGCACTGCGTAACAAGTTTGCTGGTCTTCCCATCAGAGCTGTAAAAGACGATGAAGATAAACGCGTTTAGTGACCGTCGATTCCTGTATGTTTCGATCTTCAATAAAAATCGTACTTTGACGGTCGGTATATGTGAATTATCAGATAGATGAGATGAAGACTAATACTTTGCCACTACCAAACACCTGGAATTAAACGATATCTGACATGTCTGGCCCAATTCTCCCACTCGTCTCCAAACTTCTTCCTCAGCATTTCGTCCTCCTTCGGAATCCTCATTCCGAGGCAAGCGACCGTCATAGCAAAGACGGAAAACGCAACCAAACCAAATACCCTGACAATAGGAATATTTAAGACCCCTGATGTCCTCAACCACGACCTCCGACTTCCATTCATAACACAGAACCCAGCGAAACCCATGAACATCCCTGTGTAACTTGGATGCCGAACAATAGAGTAAGGTCCCTCCGTGACGAGTGCGTGTTCTTTTCGGACGCTCAACTGGAAGGTGAAAAAGCGTCCTAACGTCCGATAGCACAGCCAACGAAGAAGGCCGGAAGACGTCATCAGTGCAGCACCCGTCAGAAAGGCTGGTGTGACAGGGGTATAAACGTTTAAACGACCAATTCCACCTAGAAGTGAGGCAAATAGTCCTGGAGGTGGTGTAGGTATATGGGGAGAGAGCAAGGCTCCTGTCTCTCCGAGGGCTGAAGCCCAGAAAGCACTCTGTTATGGAACCGCCAAAGTCAAAATAAAGCTCAACTCCTTCTAGCGAGACTGACCTTCATTAAAATAATTCCCCAGCCAGTGAAGCTATACAGGATTGCTTCGCCTGCATCGGGAACGGTTTGTTCATCCGCAGAAGGTACATTGGGCGGTGTGAGAGTCTTGTTCATTCCCCATATTGCTGAAAAGATGAAAGGGAGCTTTACGAGAGCCATACTGAACTTGTCTGAAGGAGAGGTTGGTGTGCTGAGTCGTCCACATCTCTCTCCTTTTATGTTTTCTGGGAAGCGAGGGCTAACACATCTTGACACATTATACAGGGCTGCTATTAGTAGGCCGCCGATCTGCAAAACCTAGCCGACCCACTGGGCATCTACAAATGAGCCATTGGGTGGCTCGTTTGGTTTGGTCCAGGTACCACACCCATTTTCAAGAACCTTCCACCAATCACAACCGTCTATTTGAACGCGAGAGACGCAAGAGAAGCACTTCATTTCAGACGTTTTGCAGATGGGCCTATGCTCTGAAGAACTGTAAAAATTTTCTTAAAACGTAGGGAGGTTCAAAACACCTTTTACTGGTATGTCGATCGGAGCGGCTCAGCACATATATGCTGACCCTATGGTGACGCGGATCAATCGAAGTCTAAGCTAGCCCGAGTCTAAGCTACTTAAAGCTTATAGAGGAAAAGGCAGTGTTGATCTCAGGCTCATTCATGCAGATCTCATTCAGTGTTATGCCAAGGGAATTGCTGGCTTTTTGAGCTGAACATATGTTTGACTTATAGGTACGTACAGAGTTGTATGGTAACAAGTAATCACCAGATACCAGGAATCAAACGATATCTAACCTGGTGAGCCCAATCCTCCCACTCACCTCGAAACCTCTTGTGCAGCATTTCATCCTCCCTCGGAATTCGCAAACCGAGACAGACAACTGTCAACGAATATATAGAAAACGCGGATACCCCTAACGCTTTCACACCAGTCAGATCCAAAACTCCCGATGTTCTCAACCACGACGTTCGACTACCATGCACCATGCAAACCCCAATGAAACCCAAAAGCGCTCCAGTGTAACTCGGATGGCGAACAACTGAGTAAGGTCCGTCTGTAACGAGTGCATGGGCTTTTCGAACACTCAGTTGGAAGGTGAAAAAACGTCCCAGAGTTCGATAGCAGAACCAACGCAAAAGTCCAGAAGCAGTCATTAATGCACTGCCGATCACAAAGGCTGGTGTAACGGGAGTGGGTGCATTCAGTTGTCTCAACATGCCAACCTGCGCTGCGAGTGGTGCCGAAGGTGGCATAGATACATAGGGCGACAGCAAGGCACCAGCCTCCGAAAGTGCCACAGCCCAACAGGCACTCTGCAAGATCAAGCGAATGTCAATGTCGACGGCCTAATCATTCATAAAAGATGGAACTGACTTTCATTACAATTGTTCCCCAAACAGTGAAAGTGCGCAACAGGTCTTCCCCTACATCACTTGGAGCTTGTTCATCCGCAGACGGTGGCACATTGGGAGGGGTAAATGTCTTGTGCATAGACCATGCGGAGGAGAAGATGAATGGTAATTTAGCAAGAGACATTTTGTCGGGTAGGTTGAGGATGCCACGCTGAGATATTGGTTTGGGTTTTCCCGCCTTTTATATTGGTTATTACTGGAAGCGAATACCGAATTGTGAGGATAAAATACACGGATAGGTGGCCGCCGGTGGGTTAAGTATACGTACAGGTGGGAATGAAAGATTGCTCACCAGTTAAATACAATTATAAGGATCAAGCATAAATGTTCAGTAATTGACTCACGATGTCTCGAGGGCGGAGAAACACAATGCTCGTCAGTTTGTAGGGTCCATGCAGACAACCCAGCATGTAAGCAGGATGATCCAACCGTGCATGGCGCTCAGGCTCGGACAGGGACAGGTCACAGAACTGTATGCATGATTTAAGTATCGAAGCCTGTTGTGCCTGGTGGAACAACCCTGCAACGACAGAAATTTGACTTGAAGGTAGGTCTCACATAGCGCAAAACTATGAAATTTTTCATTGCTCGACGAGATCGTACACCTCCTCAAACAGCTAAGAAGTCCACCTCTTCCTCCACAAGAACATCCAGTAACTTGAAAAACGACGCACCCGGAAAGCCAACAACATTTGAGAAATCGCCATCGACCTTTCGGATAAGTAAATTCCCAAGCCCCTTAGTGAAACATTGTAAATCAGTGCAAGTGACCCAAACTGATAAAACAGTGGATCGAACCTGCACGGCGAATCCTCCAGCGCGATCTAAGCCTTCACCGCTATTGACATACGCTTGGAGAACTTCCAATGGATTGTCTGCGAAATAGACAAGTGTTCGTTCGTCTAGTGATCTTCGAGCAGGTGTAAGACCTGGGAGGGGATGGACCTCATGATGGCAACAATACCTACTTAATGTCATATCCAGGGGCACTTAGTATTGGATACACTAAAGGATAAGCCCCTTCGATGAGCTGATATTATCACTGAGATTTGTTTCGACAGCTTACCGAGTGAGACTCCAGTCACGACTTCACATACACCTCCATTGAGATCAAGCAGCATGCGCAAATTATCTTCTTTGGATGAAGGTTTCTCGAGCAATTCTTGCGTCGTACCGAGTTCCATTTCGGTGGAGGTGGCAGGTAGAGCATGGGTTAGAACAACCGTATCCGCTGGAACATGATGAGGATGTGCGCGGACGTCAATTCAAACATAGCGCGTCAAACTATACTAACCACCAATCACAAGATCAGGGGCATCGTCCGGATTCTCGCTCTACAAGATAATTCTGTGACTTTTGTAGCCCCGTGTTGGGGAGCTCTGAAACGACTCACAACTAATCGCTCGTATACTTCAACGGCCTTGTGTGTCGCAGTCGCAACAGGATATTCGTGAATGTCTTCGAAAGACGAGACAGGAAGATTCTCTTCGAACGTAGAAGGGATTATTTCAGGCGCGAGTCCCTTGATTTCGTGCAACTTAGGATCTGTGGAGAGCGCTCGGGGATATTGAAGATGCGTACGAGATTTTGAAGGATGTCTTTCCTTCGAGGACTGGCAGAGGCCAGTACAATGCGTTTGCCCACCAGTTTCTGGACTGCAACAGTTTTGAGGGCATTAGGGAGGACCGCGTTATGTGTTGGAGACATGAAGGTTATTTTGGTCATGCAGTGGTGCCTTCGAGAGATTAGGAGTTAATCAGGTCAATCCTAAGGCCTAAGGAGCGGAAGGCTACCGTGAGAAGCCAATATCAAACTTGTAACTCGAGCATCCGGCTGAAGTTTCCTCCAATCACACACAAAATGGCATTCGGGACACAATGGGGACTGTTTACTTGGTGTATGTAGTTCCAGCGTTCAAAAGTTCAACGTTCAGTAGGGAAACCAATATAATGATTGGTCACAGCGTAAAAACAATGAGGATGCTACAAATCTAATGAATTGATCTCCCCTCAGATACTCATCAACCCTATATATCTGCACTTCAATACAATCCATCAATCGTCCTTCTTCGCATGAGGAGGTGATGGAGAAAGTCTCGGCTCGTTAGGCGTGCCAGGAAGTGGCGGGGGAGCCAAGGCTGGTGATTGCGGAGGGGGCGGGAACGGTGTTGCCAGGCTGCTCGTACGCATGTGAGAAGGACGGCCTCCAAACGAAGCTGAATGTGAATGTGCATGTCCTCGTGCTGGCCCAAACGTTGACGGCGCCAACCCCAGACCAACTCCTCTTGGCGTACCGGGAGCAGATGGTGGTGGGCCAGGTGGGCCAGGTGAGAGGTACGGCGAGGAAGGGAACGGACTTTGTGGGGGGAAGCCACCCGATACTGGGGTATTTGCGTAACTTGCGTATGGAGAAGAGGACCCTTCGACAACCCAGCCGCCGCCTTGACGGATAACCCGGGCTGGATTCTGGGCGTTCGATCGAGCGCGAAGATGTCCACCCGTCCATTTGCGACGGACACCAGTAGCTTCAGCAGCAACAATACCCGGTGTGGCATCTGCACCTGAAACAGCATCCACGGCACGAACAGTAACGCGAAGGAAATAGGCTGCGCAAGTGAATACCCCGCCAATGACTCCAACGCATCTGGTATCGTAGCAATGAACACGACTGCCACCAAAGCACATTAGCTGAGAAGGGCTGACCTTATTACAAGTTGCACCAGAGATGTTGTGCGCTGATGAATGCTGATCACCATTGGGTCCAAATCAAATTTGAAGAAAATTCCAGGTGTTCCTTCGTGATCATTGAGCGTACGCATGTAATGGTTAACACTGTATTGATTGGTTCTCAAAGGTTCGCTTCGAGGGGCCACATAAACAGTCGGGACGACGTGTAAGAAATATTGATATGCCATCCATGCTATGGCTCAATGAGTACGACCGGAACAATAGAGTGGAGAAGGTTCGTACGTTTGGAAGCCAACTCAAAGGAATAGTCAAGCGGTTGAGAGATATCTGGGAAGTAGGGGCCGAATGAAAACTCTGTGATAACATGTGACATGTTCATCTCTGCATATATTGTTAGCAAGGGAGGAGAAATTCAATCATGCCAACGTACTATCGTGGGGCACATGCACATTGCTGGCATAACCATGTCCAAGAGAAGTAATGTGAAGATTGGCTGTATATAATATTTAACAAAAGGAAAGCGCTGCCGAGCATATGCTGAGCATACCAGTGACTTTCTTGACAGTCAAAGTGCCATAGATGCGGCACGCAGTACCATTTGACTGGTGATTAAAGGTAGGTCGATACTCGAGAACGAGAATAGTCCACGCGACTTCCTGGACTGTGATATTGCCTGACGAGCGGAAAGAGCGCGAGCATGTTCTCTGTAAATATTAGGCCGTTAGTTTCATTCATCGCATTTCAGTCGTATATATGTACTTGAGCGAAGTAGCCTGGCCAATATCGAAAACCGTCTGTGGAAGCTGTGAATTCCAAATCATCCAAGTTTATGTTAAGGACCTACCCCATCTCTTTGGAATCCTTTGCTAAGATATAAGCGGTCACCAACCACATCTCTAAGGTCAACACTTAAATCTAGTGGGTAGATTATAGGTTCAGTGTGCGGTCATTTGGATGGTTGGCTACCCACATTGGCATGGCATATTGACCACCATGTCGACATTGACATCCATATGACTCGTCTCTAGGTGATCGATACTGAACTCATAGTCCGGCCAGCCCCAGATATATTCCCCAAGATCGTTCAAAACAAGCAAGAAAGCGATAAAAGCGACGAAAAGAGTGAGGAAACCACGGGATTCTGAGCGGGCCTTGTAGCTCGAAGGAATCTTTGGGAAAGCATCGAAATTCGCGAGTGGAACTGCCGCGTCAAGCTTGTCAAAAAACGAAGACTGCGCTTGTGCAGCCATTGCGAGGAAAACCAGTCAGTCCGATGAGAAAAGAGAATACGGACTCAAGTTGCAATTGTTGTCTGCCAGCTCAACTGACTTGTATGATAATAATAATTTCTGTCCGCTTGAATTCCGGAGGATTGATGGCGACGTGTCAAGCTGACCCCAGACACCGACACCTGGTTATTAGCTAATCATATGAGTGTTTATCGCCATTTCCGGTTTTATAGACTTCACTAAGTTATCAGTATCATACTTTGGCTTCTTATTTTTCTCGAGTGGAAATCCACAAGGTCATTTATGGCTGAAAAGCAAAAAGATTCCACTACCATTGATCTCACGGAATCGCCTAGAAGGCCGCCTTTGCCTTTGCCTACTCCCACCACCAGCAGAAATCTCTATCCACGGTTAACTTCGCGCTCCAGGGGAAATTCACAATTTCCATCAGCTTCACATTCACAAACAAGCCGAGCCGTTTCTCCTACCATAGGATTTGACCCAGAAACCATGGATCTTGGCTACCCATCCGACGGGCAGGAAGAATATGAAGAAGCTTCATCAAGTACTGGGGATTTGCAGACTTCGAGGAAGAGAAGGAGAGTTGGATCCGATGAGCCCAGGGAAAGCGATGAAACAGAAAGCCAAGTTGATCAATTGGATGAAGAGTCCTATCTCCCAACAGTGTACCAACGCGAACAATCGGACAATGCTATAGCTGATTCGGCCACAGATACTTCCACCGGTGAAAGCACACAAGTTGGCGGCACGCATATTTCAACTTGGATGATGCCACAACTTGACTCTCAAAGTCCAATCTCTCTTTCGTCTCCCACTCTCCCGCCAACCCAAATGACCAACGAATCTGAGCCATCCCTGTCCAGGCCAAGCACGCCATCACGCTCGGGAGACCCAATTACTACCGCAATTTCCCCTGAAATTACAATAATATCAGAGCGCACCGCTGCTTCTCCTCGTTCTATACCAGACACAAGCGGCGATGTTATCGTTGTGAGCCCCGCTCTTCGCTCTCGTGCTCTCGAAGGCGACGTTCAGAACATCCAGACCCTGGCATCCACCAACAAGCGACGTCGGACACCAATCGCCCGTCTACCTGCAGATCCTTCCTCCGCGAGTTCCACGGGTCCAATTGCGTCCAGTAGTACATTGCCCTCCAGTGGCCAATCGCACCCCCAGCACCCCCAGCCCGAACCTCTTGCGGCGTACATATGCCCAATCTGCTTCTCCCCACCGACAAATGCGACCCTTACGCCTTGTGGTCACATTTGCTGTGGCGCGTGTCTTTTCACCGCTGTTAAATCGACTATAAAGCGCAATATGGTCGTTGCGATGGATAGAGCTCCACTACCTTGGTGAGTTCAAATCTTTCCTGTCGGTCAATCGCAATGTCCTTGTCATGCTATATGCAAGGTTTCACTTCTCCCGCTGACCCTCTAATTTTTTGTTTTACGATAGCTGTCCAGTTTGTCGCGCTGAGATACCCGGCTGGGATGGTCGCGGTGGAGGCGTCATCGGTCTTCAAATGCAAGTCGTCTACAGCTTGTGAGGCAAACTCTGCCCCAAGTGAAGCACCCTATCCAACGATCCTTATGTATACCAGCGTAGGGGACGATGTTGCCACTTGAGTCTCTTTGACACGTGCATCAGCGCCCGAAACTCCACTTGCAACTAAGTGTCAGGGTAACAAGATCATCATTTCCGCACTATAGCATCCTGATTGGACTCGCAGCCACGACAACTCAAAACTGTATACTAAATTCCTCATACAAACCTGGACTCTTAAGCTTGTATCACTTTCAGGCCATTGGATCAATATATCGGTCACTATTTTATCTCCGTTTTCTTTTCCGTTGAGATCTGATTGTAGCCCTAACTGGTTCGGATGATCGCATTCACCACGAAATGCCGTGTGAAGTCTCCGGTGGTTCACCCCGCGAAGGCGGAGTCCGCCCAGCCTCGGGACTCAGGGGTGACCAACGGTGCACTCTGCCGCAGTACCCTGGCCCCGTCCCGAAGATCATTGAAGTACATGTGGCAGCTGCTCCATAGGTCAACGCTCAGTCCATGATTGACGGCCGTAATATTTTGCAGTCTCCCGCTACAGAATTGAAGTTTGCCTGTGCGAAACAGTGAACATTCTACAAATGTTACTAGTATATATATCATATGACTCTCTGATACTACCAGCGCAAAAGCCATAGAAAGTGTTCATACAATTGGATGTCATCCCTTCAACTTCATCATCATGAATAAATAAGCTTAGCCCTCCACAGGATACAACTCCTCCTATCCCCGCCACTCTCCGTCCCAGCAACATCAGTCCCTGGTACCAATCTCACTCCATGTCGCTTGGAAGGTGTGTATACTTATATACATAATAATACTTCGCCGTCTGGGCCGGATCCAACGCTCTCGTGTCATCCACGATCACCGATCCGTCATGTTCATCTTCAAGATATAAGGCGATGTCGCGCAATCAATAAACCATTTTTTAAAAAGAGAACGTCATGCACTCACAGACGGAGGACAGATTACAATCTTTGAATAGCCCGAAGGAATAGTATTTGGACCCCGTAAAGACAAACGATCTTACTTCTCTGGAGCGAGAATCAGGCCATTTGATGTTAGGCTTCGATCCGCATGGGGTAAGCAACCCATGTTTCGACCCGCTATATGTGACAGGAATTGCACGGGTTCCAGTGCAGTGTGTACCAGACCAGAATTCGGCACTGAATTTATATTTGCTACTGCCATGAGAGCAAAGCGCCGTAGACGGGAGCGCGTTCAAAGCTATGGAGAGAAAGGCAAGGAGAGGGATCAAGGTATATTTGGACAGCATTGGGATCTGAGTATAATATTTTCTTTGCTTCTACCAAAAACTCACCTTTTATACCTTTCTACAAGGCGATTTCGAAGCACTTGTCATCCATGTCATGAGTTAAGATGATATGACTAGTGGATATTGAATGCTCCACAACTGCGCAATATACTCAATAGAACCTAGGCGGACACTACTCGTCAGACAGACATCCAGCCGGTTGATATTATCTTGTCAACTCACTTCGCATATGATGTGGGGTAGTGTTTAAACGTTTATGTGGGGTAGGCCCGGGTGTCTTGATTTCAGAGGGCATCATAATTCTACTACCTAGTGCTTTTCCAAGTCCAATTAAATTATTGAATGCACCGGAATACTAATAGATCTCATAGTCAGACTCCATTTAGTTCAAGATTGAAGTAAGATAGCATACTAGTAACTAATCACTGGCATACATGTATATGTATATGTTTGATGATAGAACGTCGCTTATAATAATCTACCGCAATAAAGCTGTCAGTGATCATTCGTCTCTTGAAATTTGACAGTTCACCATTAAGATATCATATCTCCGTGGATTTGTCACACTTCTCAACCTACTCATCGACATCACTCGCTTCCACGCCGTATAAATGCTTATAAATGTTGCTAGTATAGTTTTTGTCGGCAGTTTTGTTTTGCATTTTGACGCATTTCGGTTTTTGCAGGTCTGTTACTCGTGACAGTCGTTATTCCTGCTTCAACGCAATATTCGAGGATTCGTAGATTCTGGCAGCTACATGAAATAAGCTCTCAGTATCCGCATCACCCGGTCATAATATGTAGCACACGTCCGGACCTACCTTTTATCCGTACTTCCGAACATTCGAGGTAAAGCAAATGGCAGCGCTAGCTATGCCCCACATAATATTTGGGCAGAAGTGAAGCGATATTCGTGACCATGTGGTATGAAGTCAGTGGTTCGGGGTCCGGCAAGCGACATTAACCGGAGGCAGAGCTCCAGAAGCACGAGTACGAGTCTGCCATGTCATACTTGGGACATAGTCATGCGCGATGAACATAGAACAGTCTTTGACGAACTAGAACTTGAGATTTCTTCAACAGCGAACTTTCCGAGATCACGCTTACAGATGATTGACAATCGGACAATGAAAGGTAAAGAAGATCGTGAATGTGTTAGGAAATTTGCATGCTCCGATAGCTATTGCATTTTAGAGTGCTGTAGCGCCTGAATAGATAAAACTGCTTGCAAATGGAGACATTATGATGCATTCCTCGACATACATGAGTCCGAGATACGGAGCAATAAAATAGCCATTGAGGGCTTACTCGAAATGTAGCCTACTGCTGTGGGACTTGTGCCAGGCGGATTGAACGGTATTGCGTGTAGAATAGATAGATTGAAGAGCAACTAAGTTAGTGCAAAGAAGTTGACTGTACGTTCGGAGGAGACAGTTTGAGATGCCATGTAAGTATGTTTTACGTTTTGTGCGGCATTGAATTTATCCCTGGTACACCGAGGTCAGTTGGTACATGATGAGTCACTCGTGGCAATTTAGTTCGATCTAAGCCCTAGGGAACCTTTTTGCATAGCCAGCTTTAACGAATTCCTGGAAGGATTGATCAGTCAGCACTGCCAACATAACATGCGAAAATCCACTGCTCACCTTGTCGAATGTGGCGATAACGCTTGGTCGTTCAAACAAAAGCTTCTTGTACGCATTCCACTTGGCAAACTGCGGGGTGCTCAGTGCGGCTAGGAGTTTGGCGCCCTGGTCAGCTTCGAATGTCCCAAACTCGTTCTCGGCTGAAAGGAAGAGCCGTGCGATGAACGGAGCGGTGGCTATGTCTGCGATAGAGAACTGGTCACCAACGGCGAATTTTCCGAGTTCGGGAAGTAAGGGCTCAAGAGTTTTTACGGCTTGTACGATATTCTCGTATGATTCACCGCGGAGGACGAATCCTACGTAAGTAGGGATGAGCTTTGTGGAGATATTCTCGATGAAGAAGCGAGCTTGGGCACGCTGAACAGGATCTGTGGGAAGGATGCCAGATAATGGGAAGAGATCTGCGACTAACTCGACAAGAACAAGGGATTCTGCGAGTTTAGTAGAGTCTGGGGAGGGTGTTTCGGGAGGGACGTCAGGTCCCCCATAAGCTATTGTAGGCACCTGGATTTCGACATGAAAAGTATTTCAAAGTATGAAACATCTAGGTTCTTACCTTGCTAGCAGCATTCACCTGAGGTGCATACCATCCCGGTTTGTCGTGGAGATCAATTTGGAACGACTTGAAGTTGGCTTTCGCTTCGTTTAAAGCTATCTCAACCTAGATTCATGTCTTGGTCAGCTGCTGAATGATGATTTCACTAGGGGATCACACACCCGGTGGGCATAAGGGCAAACCTATAGATGGACAATAAATAAGAACGTTTAAATCCTGAAACAAGAGCAGGATGTAAGTGCGTACTTTAGCAGTATAAAGGGTGATTTGTTTAGCGTTGGCCATGATGAATCAATTGTCTGGAGACGACAATGAATGTTGAGCATATTTATACGGCGACCAGGGGTGATAAATTGATGGGTAAGGAAGTCGCGATTGAACGGTTTGGTCACGCATTAGTAAAGACGTGCTGATGACTGGGCTGACGAGCCACCAAACAGATTCTAATACTCGCTGGTCATCATAGGAGGCCAAGTAGAAGTCTGATTTACACTGGCGACACATGAAGAGGTTTTTAGAATTATAAAGCGCGCTAAAGAGACATAGATATGTACCTCGTCAGTGAATTAACTCTCTTGCGAGGGCTGCAGGAATTGTTCGCGATATCACGATGTACCCGGAAATAAACATGAAACAGAAGAGTCATGTCCAAAATACAGCGCGATAAAGAACTGCGGTGGGAATGCATAATGATACAGGGTGTGCCATCATCGTAATTGTGCGGCAAGATTCAAGCTGGTGGTGGGTGACATGGGAACGGAGATCATCCGCTGGAAACGCGTAGATGTTCGGCAGCTCTGCAGGAAGAATGGTGCTTTCAGTGTTTCGCAATCCTTGCATTCGATTGGTTACGAAATTGGTCATCGTACTTTACTCTTTACTCGTACCTCGAGTGTAGCTTTCAATCCAGCACTTTGCATTTTCTTTCAACGTCCATGTCTGTTTAGAGTGGCGCCAGCACAGGCAACAGAGCAAAGGTCACGGTAATTATCAAGCATACTAGAACTCTTGACGAAGATGTTTGCGGAATCAACAAAAAACAGCTCTGAAGACGACGACTCCGAGAATCAAGTTTGAAGGTTCCAACTGGATGATAGGACGGTATTGCGTCGACAACATATCCAATACACGACTATGATAGTCGCGGAGGGGTTAGCATGAGGAAAGCCTTGAGAAATTATATGGGTCAGGACTCAGATGCAAAAAGGTCAAGAGTTTCGGAATGGCGTACTTATGAGGTTGGTGTTCAAGGATGTAGGAGTAGGAGTAAAGGAGCCCGAGGATTGTCATCACTCCCGACTCAGCAACTCCCGAGGCTTTCAAATATCGCTGGAGTAGCAATGAAACAAGTTTGGACCGACAGACCGCACCCTCGGAGGACTCGCGGATGTCGTGAGAGGTTTGCTAGTTGGCTTTGAATATCTGAATCACCATTTCGTCCAACTTGAAAGCACAACTTAAGATCCCGAGTCATGCGATCACTGCAAAGACCTTCTTGATCTTCTATCAAGCCAATAGAACAACAATAGGAAGTCACCCATCCAACAGTTGGGAAAGCTAGCGTCAAAATTGACAATCCTGTTACTGTACGTCCAAATTTACTTATGATGCGTGTGGGGTTGCCACTGATGCTTCGCCATTCTGTCAGTTATCCCTCACATGTCCTGATAACGGTCGGGCCGTTGTTCTTATCTTGGAATGATGAACAGTCCAGCTTTACCTACGCTGCTTATAAGGCGAAAGCCTCAAATATGACTATCTTCTGTTGAATCCTCGAATCTTTCTTCCTTTCTCACAGGCGCAGTGTTATCTCGAAATGGCGACTAAGGCGAACTCTGTAGCTCATCCAACATTGGTGCAGGTGAGTTTATTATTCAATTGTTAGGTTCACGGGAGTGGGAACCAATCAGTATCATTATCTCTTCTTTGGTGCTAGGTCGACCCCTTTATGTGAGTCTTTACACGCATGCAGCGACTCAGAGCTCACCGACTCTGGCGTGACCTAGTCCCGCTGATCAACAGAAGGTACGTTGAAGACTTGGATCAGATTCGAAGCTCCACTGACTTGGTGGATGACTCAGGGTCTTCATAATCGCTGGCAGTAAGCACGCAGTTTCTTCTTTGATAGAGCCTGAGATGTATCACTCTGCTACAGCCCAGATATTCCTCCGTATGCAACTGTAAAACCTGGAGAAGTAAGTTCCAAATCAACGCGAAGTTTCTGTGGTTTTTCTAACCATAACCCCTAGGTCTTCAACATCGAGTGTGTTGGTTAGTCTGCATCATATAGTGCGAAATGAGATTTTATTTCTCTCAACTCACGCTATCAATCTACTCAAGACTGGACCGGTGCTCAGATCGGCAATAATGACAGTACGTTTGATCATTCGGCCAGAGTTATCATTCCCACTTAGCTTATTCATAACGCGATCCAGCGAGCGATGACATCAAAAATGTCGACCTTACGAAGATCCATAATCTTTCTGGCCCCATCGCAGTTGAAGGCGCTGAACCTGGTGACTGTCTTGTTGTCGACATCTTGGATGGTGCGCACTGGTTGCCCTGACCTTAATGTGCTATGTTATCAAACATGACATCTGTTTGCAGTGAGACCTTTCGACAAAATGCCGTGGGGATATACAGTAAGGGTCAATCATAGAAGTGAAGTTGGCATGACTTGAATGGCTTTGTGCCAGGGCATTTTTGAACTGACGAATGGAGGAGGGTTGTTCGGTGACGCTTGGGTTCCTTTTTCTTCCTGGGCCTGCCACTGATATATTGATCATCAACACAGCTCGTGAATTCAACAGCAAAGCTGCGAAAGCGATCTGGGACTTTGAAGGTCTGTGAATCATCATTTTTTGCTCAGATACATCCTAACACCATGTATAACCCGGCTTCTTCTAGGTGTGTACGCCACCTCACGGCACATTCCTGGCGTGCGTTTCGCTGGGGTCTCCCATCCTGGATTGATCGGGACCGCTCCATCCCCCGAGCTATTGGCGACATGGAACGCACGTGAAGGGGCACTCATCGAAGCAAACGCCAACGCTGTGCCTCCCGTGGCATACGGACCCCTGGAAACTGGCGCATATGTCGGACAGGACAACATCCCGGACGCGATTCGGAAGAAGATCGCCCGTGAGGGTGCGCGGACGGTTCCTGGACGAGAACACGGTGGTAATTGTGATGTGCGGGTTCATTATCTCAATCACATGACACGCGAACTCATGCTTCAATATAGATCAAAAATCTTTCTAGGTAGGATCTCGGAGTCGTGAATCTTTCCCAGGTGTTGTTGGCTGATCGTGGTAAAGGGGATCGCGCTGCTATTTCCCTGTCTTTGTGAAGGGTGCAAACCTGTCTGTGGGAGATCTTCATTTCTCTCAAGGCGATGTAAGTTTATATTCGTGGTTGCTCTGGTGATTTCGTTTTCTGATCAAACTTGAAACAGGGAGAGGTGAGTGGCCGAAAACAAAGGTTATAGCTTGCTTCATCTCCATTCGATAGCTGTCATTTTGCGGTGCCATAGAAATGGTAAGTCTCAATCATCAAGGTTGCCGAATGAGTGCATCAGCAAATGTGCGCTGGGCTGACAATACTGAATGGTCTGGAAAGCGCTGGGGCACCTGGGGATATATCGCCAGACATGCTTCCAGGTCACTTCCAGAGCCACTGTAATAGAATACATAAAATATACATTTACATTAAAAAGCTATTTCGTGCGAATGGTGGTCTGCGTACTTGTTTACATAGTAAGACTTAAAAACATCTAAGGAGTATGAAAAATGAAAATCTACTGGCAATGGGCCATCACCGAACACTGGAATAAGGTGAGCGCTGCGAAGGATGGTGTCAAGATGAATAACAGATTGTACCCGTTTGCCAGTACGGTTTGTCTCGGGCCTGACTTTCCACATGCCCGTTACAATGTCTGGATGGCGCCCGATCCTCGAAAATCTGTCTATCAGGGCACACGGGTAGACCACACCATCATGCAAGAACGAGAAAAATAACTTAACCCTTCCAATGACCATCCCCTTCATGCCTGGCTCCTCGTCTTCAACAACGAAGACACAATCGTGTCGGGGATACTTGCGCCGCCACTTTGGTGTTGAGCGGATGATCTCACGTCGCATCCCCTGCATCCCGGAGATATCGCTTGGAGCGAAAAACGTCGCAGCAGCTGAATGGAAGACGGATATGGGGGAGGTGATTGTTGGATAATCGTCCATGATATCATCAGCACCGTTGTCGGGGTTGAGCTGCTCTAAAAGGAATTGATGTGTGAGCAATGAAAGGGCTGGCTCATTGATATGTAATGCGAGAGAGTCGAGAGACTTCGGGTATCCTGATTCTATATGTTGAGTTAGCATAAGCCGGAAAGCAAGAATACAAGGAAACACTTACGAGGTCGCAGGGCTAATGTTACTTGGCCTATAACTTTGTCGCCTTCAATCGGTTCATCAACCCAGTTGTCATCGTCATCACCTTCAACATTTCTGGGCGCGGGTTCGTCGTGAGCACGTTTTTGATGGGTAGGGGGTAGAAGACCCTTTGCAACGAGCTCCACACGTAGACTGGCGAGTTTGTCCAAGCGCTGGTTAGTGAGTAGCATTTGCCCAAGAGCCTCGAAGCGGCTTGAACGTCTCCAGGGTCGTTTGACAGCTGTGATATGCCGTGACTCCGTAATTGAGGAGCATAACCCATTCGGAGCACCGTACTCTTGGATCAATCGCAGATAATGAACCAGCGAATGTTGACGGGGCAGAGAGAATCCAGTTGGGCGGATGCCAGAGTCGCGAAATATTTCTCGAGCCTCATGGAATGCACGCAGTGCAGTTTCGGCTTCAAGCAAGGTGCCTTCATCAATCTCCGAGCGTCGAACAAGGTAACAGAAGTCCAAAAATGCCCGTAGGCACTGCACCAGTTGCGGGGGCACATATTCTGCAATCGCCGGCAAATAGACCTACAATGTGGGTAAATTCAGGCAATCATGTTGTCTAGCACGAGACATACCTTCATGAGCGCTTTGGAATCATCGCCCGTCCACTGTTTGAATCTACGACCGTGTGGAAAACGACGAAGCCCGGGAAAGTGTGGTGTTGCTGCGATGCTACAAATATTGGGGGTTGAATGATCCCATAAAATGTGTAATGATTGGATATATTACCGCTTATCTATATCGTCCATGATCTCATTCGCTCGAGCTTCACCATGCTCAGACTGTAGATATTCACCCGTCCATTCCACTAGATGATCCTTGAACGTTCCTTTGATGACTTGATGCAAGAGATCGGGTGTGAGGATGGCGTGGATATCAGCGCGAGGAAAGTCATTTGTGAAAGGCTACATCGAATGCAATGTTAATAGATATGATTATATAACGACTTAATGACATGCTTACAACAACTCCGTCATCTATTCCATATTGATCCCACAGGACATTAGATGGTAATGTTCCGGTGAGCAGATCAGTCAGTGCTCTTGTTCGACGGCCCCCTTCGCCATCAAGGTTCTCTGGTAATGAAGTACATCTGAGATCGAGGTCAATTCAAGGTAATCAAGTGCTAAATAATACATACTTTGCACACCAGTTCTGCACGATTCCAGCAAGCATAACTTGTTCCGGATAATCAGCAATAAACGCACACAAGTCGTAGATAATCCGCCGATAATGACCGTCGGGGCAGCGGCGCACAACGGGTGTTGTCATTCCAGGAGCTAGCGGCTGTAGGATCGCAGATATTGATGAGTGGAAAAGTTGGCGTTTGAATGTCCGGAAGTTGAAGTCGTGATCGTATTTCCTGTCCGCTGTATGTAGATAGTTAGTCAAATCGTGCAAATTTATATGACCAAAAAGCTTGAGCCAATACAGCGAATCCATAGCTTGGGACTTACATTTAGGTATAGCTAGGAATGCAATTGGCGTGACTGCATTGCGGTGAGCGCGACGTACAGAATTGTGTGGATTGCCGATCGAAAGGTAAAGGGGGTGGTATTCAACATGGCCAGTGGCAACGGAGACTGTTGTTTTATCGCTCCCAAGGACTACTCCGACATATGTTGCTCCTTCTGTAGTCGGATCATCTTCGTAAATTTTGTCCTACATCTAATTATTCAGTTTGCTTGCATCAAACAATAATCATAACACTCACGCATTGCCGCCAAGCAAAATTGCCTGACATAATGTCTGTCCATCGGCGTTTATCGTTGCTATCGGTGTACACATACGGCGCATAGTCGAACTGACCATCAAAATCCGGATTGTCCAACATGTTCTTGATGACGGTATCTGGGTCACGGAACCAGACTTGATACTGGCTCCGTTTCCATGTTGGTGCATCAGGAGGAAGATTGTCTGGGGGATCCACTGAAAGACACTGCCAGGGGACATCTCCCGAGCGTATCGAGTCAATTATTTGATAGGCGTCCCGGTGCGAAACGAAAGGGCTCGAGCCATCAAGCTTGGCCACTTCAAACGCCCATAGCTCCATCAAATAATCTATATTTGGGGCCGACATCTCCACCTTACGGAACAGAAAGTCCGCCAGTAAAAACTGAGCCTGGCCAGTGAAAGGCGCCCAGGCGTTAGGTTCGTCGTTGTACCGAGCAGGAGGTGGAGTCCCGGGGGGTATGGGGTTGCCATTATGATCACAGGGTGCTCCTGTCATCACAGTGTTGTGCTGTCAGTTTATGGGCCCGATGAATAAATTGTAGCGTAGTACTTACCGTACAGGTATGGGTGGCGAGTTATTTTGCCTCGCCGTATTGCAACCTGAGCCGCCTTGTTGCGATGAGGGACTTCATGTCCATTCATCGTGTCCACATCATGATCGCCATCATTCATGGGGTGATCAACGCCGGCATCCATCTCGATGTCAGCAGGATCTTTGTCATTAGTTGGATGAGGAATCTCTTCATTGTCGGAGATGCGAGATTCGGAAGGACGAGCGGCGAGAGTTGGAGAAAGGTTGCGATGAAAGGTTCGTATGTGTTTTGTGCGGCCACGCTGAGAAATGAAAGTCTTGTCGCATCCTGGATGTGTGCAGTTCAGGCGGCTTAAAAATGATAGTGGCATAGTATTTTTGGTGTCTACTGCGGGCAGAAAAATACGATAAAGGACAAGGCGCGACTAGAGATTTAGGAGATTGTGAGTCAGCAACGCACGGACCTAGTCAAATAAAGTTGGACTTACTAAGTTCATTCTCTACATCCAAAAATCGTACCGGAATCCTCCACTTCTGTCTACTGGTTTTTTTTGCCTCTCCTGTTCGGTATCTCAAATGTCGGGGCGTCCATCACGATCCAATGCAAATAAAAATCCCGGTAGGATTGTGCTTGACGCTGCTCCCAAACGTCGAACATCATCCCAGAAAAAAGCGGATGATACGACCGCTGCGGCCAAGAAGGCTATGATTGCTCAAGCAGCTAAAGAAAAGAGTCAGAATGATGCTGCAATCATCGCTTCGACAGAAGACGCACTCCGGAAAGAAGACCAGTGTTACGGCATCAAGCCCTCCAGTACCTTCTCTGTTGGCTCAAAAAAGAAAAATATCCCCAATGCCACGGCGGCGATATTGCAGGGTAAAGTATCAGTCCCTAAAAATACCCACAAAGGTACGCACCCATTATATTAATGCTCATAGTACCTTGTGTTCAATGTCATGTACTAGAACCAAGTGCCGGCGAGCATCTAGGGAGTCCAGTGAATGAATCCGATGTGAATGACAGCGACTTTGAACCAGAGGCAAGCGGGGATGAAATCGAATCAAGTGGCAATTTGAGTATGGAGAATGAATCACTCTCCGAGGCTGAAAAAACACTAAAGAGCCATGCAAAATCAAAAGAAAAGAAGTCTAAGGTCAATATGAATCATCGGAATATATTCTGAGCTCTGACTTACAAATACCGAGCAGAAAACCAAAGAGCGTGCAACCAGAGATGCCATTAATGCTGCAAGGACAGTTCCTCCGGCATCTGGCGCACAAAACAAAAAGCGAAAAGTCGAGGGAACTGACGAGGGACCTGACAATGCGTAAGTCAGCTGCATCTGTGCATTGAGTTAGATGGCACAAGTCTTACTTACCATTAATAGAACGTCCATAAAGCGATCCAAAAGTGCATATGCAAGCAATCTTGACGCCGATTGGCGCAAGAAGCTTGATGGCAAAGCGAAAAAATCAGCATCCAAAAAACAAGTGTTGACTGACGAAGATGAACCTGGTCTTATTCCAAACGTTGACCGCTCACATTCTTCTTCTAGAACTTCCAAGTCTCGGAGGTCAAGTGAAGATGCCTTGGACGGGGGTATTTTTGACGTGGATGAGGATGCTGATGTGATAGAGGCGGCTCGCAAGTCAAAGGATGCTGCAAAGCCAAAACAAACTCGCTACAGGATGGAACAACCCGCCATGGCTGGCAGAACTACTGGACAGGTGAAGAGTATAAGTCATTTTTATATTCATCAAATCGACTCACCAATGCTTGCATTCTCTTGATGACTTGAAGATGGGTTTGAAGTTCGCCAAGAAAGATGTTGACGACGCTGTCACAGAAGCAAAGGAACACAAGCGTGGCAGTAATGCCGGCGGTAAGCCACTCAAAACCCTCAAAGCTTCGGACTTGCCTTTTACGGGGGACGCCGATCACAAGACTTGGGATCGTCTTGTCCGCACTTTGCTGGACTGGGCAGGTACTGTGGACGACCCATTCGGAACGAATGAGCATCCTGAACTGTCGAAACGACTTCAAGACCTTTGGGACATGCTTTTCCCCCATCTCGAGCTGGATATTTCTGATTATCCCGCTATCAAAAAGCTTGTAAGTGATTCCATTCAAATTCTTTCACTTACTGATGTACACATCATTCATTTGAGGCCACTGATCGTCTCAACGACTGGCGAAGTCAGTTCGGCAAGAACGCGATATCTCGCCTCGACAAATTTTTCAGGGACCAGTTATACCGAAACGACCCCGAAGCTCGCGCCGAATTTGTGCGAACCCAATTACCCCAAGTTATTAAAGGGAAGACGATTGTCCCGTTCCTCTATGCAGATGCCGTGGTTAGTCAAAATGCTTTTATATCCTTAACACATTACACACTGATATAATTGATATCAATAGAAGCTTACTGGCTCCTGGCAATCTACCCTCTTACTTGACATTTTAGCGTGGCACGTTAAGCGCGTTGGCGATAGTTTTCAAGTCTTTGGTCGGCCTTCAGGCGCACTTGCTATGAGCGCTGCCGCTGTGAGTGCTTCTCAAGTCGTCCTTGCTTTTCTAACATCACACATACAGTTTCAACGAGCACTAACACTTTACAAGACTGGGAACAGCGAAAAAGATGAGAAAATCCCTGATGCGAGAGGTAAGCGCAAGCCTGGGATCGACTTCGACAATGTTTGGGGCATTTCCGCTCAAAAGTTCGCCAAATTTACGACCAACCTCCCGGAGACAAAATGGGAACGTATTCTCGAAGACGTTAGCGACATCAATCAATCCCCAAGGAATATCGCCGCACATGACGAAGAGTCCACCGATGACACCTTTGATATACCACTGTCTGACGAGGACGAGGACGAGGAGGACCTGGGTGGAGATGAAAACATTGAAAGTGATATGCCAGAGGATGATGATGAAGTAGTATAAAGGGATTGTCCCCAAGAATAAGCTGCATGATAGTACGTTCCGCGGTTTCCGATGTCTCATCAGGCGCCATTCTGATGTTCTACCCTTTCTTTATGCTTTAGCTCCCCCGTTCCGCTCGCGAAACGCACGACATCTGACGGGTGTCTTTATGATATCTCTGTTAGCACCCGTTTGTAGCTCAAAATGTCCCATTCAAATCAAATGCTATATATCGTGTTTATCAGACCTCTATAATGTTTACAATGCGCTGATATGTGATCTGCTGTAAGCCTGAAGATCACCTGGGCCGAGACTGGTGCGGCATCTGTGCTCAGACACGACCATCTGTCATTGACAGATTCATCTGGTTTCAGTTCTTCGCCTGGAAAGCTGGGTGCCCTGGCATCAGGCTTTCCAGGTCCTGTCAGAACGAATTCACATTTGCTGATGTGATACCAGCGGTTTCTTTCTATCAGGCTGGAGTTATCAAGTTCAGCACGAGCATCATCAAAGGTGGAGTAGAGAAATTTGCATTGAAGCAGCCCATATTCTTGGTTGGTCGATTCAGTCGCGAGGTCTATATCCATTCATAAACTGATGGCGAATTTAGCCTTCTCCCATTGATCCCATGTATTCTGCCAAGGTAAGTCGTTGATACCAACGTTACATTACCCACTGTGCTGATGAATGCAATCAGTTGATATTCGAAGGCATAAGTGTGGATTACCGTCAGTATTAGCATGGTGGAGGCAAATCTCGTAGCTGATCGTTACTTTTCCTAGATGGCGATGGAAAGCAGTACAATATGGATGCGTGAGTATCACTTCAAAACCAAACTCAAGTGGCATATTCAGAGGAGACTTTTAGGACTGTCGCATACAAGCAGGCTGCTCTCAACGCGATCGCATACCTCCAAAAGGTACTATTTTGTTTACTGTATAATTCGTCTTTAGGCTCATCATATAAACTTTACAGATTGGCTACAGTACGTTATCTTGCACAATATGCTGACAATGGACACTAACACCTTCTCCCACTCAAGCCCGAGAACAAGCTTGTCAGGCTTCATAGTCTTTTTTACTTCCGAGAACACGCTTACTGACCCCATTTAGATCTCCTCCTATCCGCTGCACCGGTAGAAAGTCACGTCGGCGCTGTTGTGGTGCGTTTATCATCAAATGCAAAGCCTGTTCCCAGAATTAAACCTAACACCACTTTCCACAGGACTCGCCCAATGCCTGTGTGACGCTCGCTCTTCCGCTCGGCATCTTCGAGCATGTAAGTCTGATCCCATCATTCTTTAGAACTTAGTGGAAGCTGACAATGTGGAATCATATGAAGGATATCCTCCCTAAGCCAGAAGGCCTGAAGAAACTCGATTTTGGACAATGTGCTATCCGGAGTGATGGAGTTGTGTAAACCCGGGCCGCAGAAATCGAACTGTTTCAAGATCGACGCCCCTCTATCGGTACCTTTACCAGGATCTCTTTCTTTCAGCTGAACTGCTCTCTTGCGTATAAGTATTCGCTGTAACAATGACGTGTATGATAGCGCTTTATGAACGTATGTATGTATGTAACCTAACTTTAAACTTTGTGGAATTAGGTTGACAAAATTATATTGCAACACATTGGAGTTGATGAAGATAGTCTTCAAGACCCGATCTCAATTTGAATACTGGCATACTTATCAGCCGTCAGTACCTTCTGGCAACATAGCAGAGAACGCGGCAGGGTAGGATGATGTAAGTCACCACCAGGATACACGATCGGTACATCCGAAGATAGCTGAACTACGAGCCCGTGTCTGATTCAAGGTCTGAATCTGGGCGCAGCGACCCCTTGCATGGACAACACATGCAAAAGCAAATGTAATCCCAGCACGAAACCCCGTCATCCTCATCCGACGTCGCCGCGTGTGTTCGCTACAAGAACAAGTAAATTGCAGAATGCCCGATCAACTCGAGAGAAAAACCTGGAGATATATCAAAAAAAAACTCACACTGAACCCGTACGCAGCAGATACTTTGACCGTTCGCGACGTCGATGCGCGGGGAAATCTAGGTAGCAGTTGCACATCGGGGACGTTGGCAGGTGCTGTTGATATTGGATCTGGGCGGGCGGACTGCATTTCGTGCACATCACCGTGGCCTGTGCGAGGTTCTCCGTTCGTCCCTCTGGTTAGATCTGATGCACGCCCCCACAGGTGAGGTATTGACCCAAAGCGAGATGCTGTGGGCTGGATCTCATGCGGCTCGTTCCGATTCTTGCGATCCCTTCTGCCGTTCCATCGGGAGAAAGTTCGTTTTTGGCTCCATAGGCGACTTAATGTCCCAACACGCGACCCGGGAACGTTCGTTACCGCATGCACGTCGGGTGTGGCCTGTGCTGGTGTTCTAGGGGCTTGGTCGAGCAACGGTTTGTGTAAAAGATCGATGTTGGCCTGAATTAGTTGTGGGTCGAGTTCATGGATGAGAACGGAGCAAGATAATATTTAGCAAAAACTTACATTAGGGACGACCTGAGATATAAACACATCAGACCAAAACAACGAAACGGAAAAGAGGCACTTACTGATATCGGCGGCGATGATGTCGAAGCAACTGGTGCCGCACGTCTACGCCTTCGCTTCCGCCTTTGCGCGGGCTGTTTTCCATCTGCGGGGAGCTCAATTGATAAATGGTTGTTAGTAAAAGAATAAACGTAAGCGGGACTGACATACATCGAACACCGAATCAAATGAGTCGTTCGTCGCGTATTCCCAGTTGTCGTCTTCACCAGGGCCAGTGTTCAACTCCGGAGATTGAGGTGGAGTGGGTGATGATATGGGCATCTGTGTGTCACTGGTAAGAGTCACTAAGTATTGAATATTTTAAATTAGGATGTACATTCAAGATGGATGAAGATAGCGAATTCGCGCGTTTTTCATCTGCGGGGAGCTCAATTGATAATTGATTGTTAGTAAAAGAATAAACGTAAGTGGGACTGGCGTACATCGAACACCGAATCAAACGAGTCGTTTGTCGCGTATTCCCAGTTGTCGTCTTCACCAGCGCCGGTGTTCAACCCCGGAGATTGGGGTGGAGTGGGTGATAATATGGCGGGCAGCTGTGTATATCACTGGTAAGAGTCACCAAGCATCGAATAATTTAAATTAGGATGTACATTCGGGGTGAATGAGGATAGCGAATTCGCGCGTGATCTGTTAAGGGCTTCTGGCTGCCCTTTCGCCTACGTTTCCAGAACACGAATAGCTGTTAGTTTCGACTGCTTTCTCCCATTTTAGGAGTGAAAGACCTTTACTTCGAGAGAAGTTTGAAGATCCAAAAGACGACTCTTGTCTGTATCCAACAGTTGTTGCACAGGGATCTTAGTCGCTCTCTCGACGATTGCAGCTATGCTCGCGGCCGTTATAACGTCCGGAGATGTTGTCGAGACAGCACGGCGGTTCTTGTCGTCGGTTTTATCGCTAAATTTCGGGCCTCTTTGTTCCAATCGAATAAGGCTATCTCGTAGTGTCTGCAACTGCCTTTCAAGCGGTGCAATTTTTCGGTGTTCACTAGATTGCAACTCGTAAGACTTTATCACCTTCATGGAGAACAGTATGATGCAAACCTTTGAGCTTTCAACACTTGTTTATTCTTCTGAATCGCCTCGCGTAGAACAGTGATCTCCTCCCACCATGAATTTACGGCTTGTTGATCCTCAAGATGACTTAGCCCTGCACTCAGCTTTTCTTGGGCTATATTTGCTTCACGAAGAGCTTCGGCACCGCCAGGGTGTTCACCGCGCTGCATAAATACTTAATGGATGTTTGGTTGAAAAAGAGGAAGCTTACTTCCAGAACACGTATGAGAGCTATTATGTGTATCTTACTTTGCTCTAGTGCGTCTATGGTAGGTTTCATGTCTTGCGATACCTTTGCAGACGCATATGCTTCATCTATGAGATCCACGGTTGAATCCGGCAACCTATATTGGGGAGAATTTATCACCTTCATGAAGAACAGTATGATGCAAACCTTTGAGCTTTCAACACTTCTTGTTTCTTCTTCTGAATCGCCCCGCGGAGCATAGTGACCCACCGTGAATTTACGGCTTGTTGATCCTCAAGACGATTTAGCTCTGCACTCAGCTTTGCTTGGGCTATATTTGCTTCATGAAGAGCTTCAGCATCACCAGGGTGTTCATCACGCTGCATAAATGATTAGTGGATGCTTAGTTAAAAAGGAGGAAGCTTACTTCCAGAGCACGTATGAGAGCTGTTATGTGGATCTTACTTTGCTCTAGTGCGTTTATGACAGGTTTCATTTCTTGCGATACCTTTGCAGACGCACATGCTTCGTCTATGAGATCTACGGCTGAATCTGGCAACCTATATTGAAGGGGCATGAGCTCGAAGAGCCGGCGACGAAGAGTTGGATAGGACATACCGTCTCGAGTTGAGGTACCGATGAGCGAGATTGACCGCAGTCACTATGGCCTGGTCCATAATCCAAACACGGTAGTGCCGTTCGTACCGCTCTCGGATGCCACGAAGAATGGTTGTGGCTTCCGTAATTGTTGGCTCGTTAATTATAACCTGTTAGACGTCTTAGTCTTAGCCATCCTCTCGCTGGATATAGTAGCTACGAGATGAATCACATACCTGGGCAAATCGACGTTGAAGTGCGCCATCTTTTTCGATGTGCTCCCGAAACTCGGCCAGGGTAGTTGCTCCGATGCATCGAAATTGTCCTCGGACGAGTGCAGGTTTCAACAAATCGTCGGCATCCCTGTTTAGCAACGCATAAATCAGTTGAAATTTTTGAATGGCAGATAGAGAGCAAGTCGTAATGACGAACATTCCGAAACCTTGGCCACCTTGTCCCCTGCCCACAGTAATAAGGTGTATTTCATCGATAAACAGGATTGCTGGGAATTGGCTTTCCTGGCTACGCATCACATCTACGGTCCAAAACAAAGGACCCAATGAGCAAAAGCTGAAAAGGCAGTAAAATATCCCAGAAAAGCGTACCTTCTATAACGCCTTTAACACGCTGAGATAATCAGATAGTTTCACGTTGAGCAAAGTGGCAGCAACAGAATGGTCAAATATGACCCTCACCGCTTCATATTCACCTTCACCGGCCCCCGCAAAAAGAGCGCCTAGATCGAGGCTGTAGAGGATACCATTCAAGTTCTGTGGAACTTGGTTCGTGGCCATTCTATAGGCCAACCCTTCAGCGACAGCAGTCTTTCCTACTCCTGGTTCGCCTAGATGACGTATTCTTGCTTAGCACGAGGTAAAGAGGTATAGACCTAGCTCTCTGATGATCCTTACCGAGGAGAACAACAGAATTCTTTGTTCTGCCCAAAAAAAAAAATGAGCTTCATGCAGACAAATGGGTAGTAAAAATATTAACCGACGGCATAGAATCTGAATAACGCGACGTATCTCCTCATCCTAGGCAGAATACTTCGTCAATCATACCTGGTACTGTGGTAGTAGTACACGACATACTCTTCCAATGATTTCGTCCAATTTGCGTGCACGAGCCAATGCCGACATGTCAGTGGCATACCTAAGCCACGGAAAAGATATTAGTTCCCGGCAGAGCCGAAAGAGAGCCAACTGACCGAGAGAGAAACGGGAAACGGTCATTCTCTGTGTTAGTGATTTTCTTGCCTCTCCGATCCTTCAATTCTGTAATCACAGTCGCGATTTCTAGTATACCCTGCCTATTAAGAAAGGCGCGAACATCGGGATCTTGCAAAACAGCAATGCTCAGATGATACAGGGCAATGTATGTATCCCCCTGGTCTTGAGTCAGTTTATGCGTGATTTGTACCAAACGGTTTTATCCTGACCAATGCTTCCGCATGCGCTTGAGCATCTTGAATGACATTGACAAGCTGTGAGCTGGGAGTGGGGCTGCTGCTGGGTGGCGAAGTGCGGCCATTTCGGGCTTTATGCCGACTAAAGCTCCCAAACTGCCGACGAACGTATTACATAGCGCCACAGTTTAAGAAACCACACAACTTGGAATCATGGACAACGTACTCTCAGAGCAGCTTGGTCTCTATTTTGAGCTGGAGAAGCCAAACGTTCGTGCGAGGCATTGGCCGAATGGCCATCATCATACGCATGAGGGTGATTAGCACTGCCAGGACGGGATGATGGTAATATGGATTGCTTAATTGCTTTCGCAATTTTCAACTAACCACCATTTTCAGCTTAAGCACGACGTGACATGTCCTGGAATGAAACTCACTGGATCCACCTTAGGTTCAAGGCTCTCTAGGACTGACCAAAGGAGGGATGGCTCTTCAGGAGCCGAAAATTGTTCCAAACCATCGAAGTCGACGGAGACCCCACAAAGGATGACCAGCATCATATGGATCGGTTTCACTGTCGGCAATAATGTGAAGGCCGCGAAGAATCGCCATAATGAACTGACCTTCATCGTTGTGTACTTCTGCAGCGATATCAGTGGATTTCATAAATACGTCCATGGATCCCGCTGTAAGGTGACCCTCCCAGTCGTTCTGTCGAGCTTCGACCATGGCAACTACAGCGCCGACTCGTTGGTAATAGTAGATGGCCCGAAAATAACAAAACTTTGATTGAGTATGGCAAGTTTTTATATCAGGGATTTCACACTGAGATTGCCTCGAGTTAACTAACACTTTGGTAGTTGATGTAGCGACGATCCTGTAAACAACTTGATCCTGTGCATTTACGCAGCGCCCATCTCACAATAAAGTTCTGGAATGACCATGTCTTCCTCGTGTATTACGGCCTGCATGCTTCAACCACGAGGACGTCAGATAAGCCTGAACTTTGTTCATACATAGGTCTGCATTCCATACTTGGTAAAGGTATACCGCGAACCAATCGCTTTATTATTATCTTCCGATTGCCTGGGTCATCGCAGGCAATCCGTGCTTGCCCACCGACGCTATAACGTAGGCACATCAGCAAAACCCGGAAAATCTCACAGTAACGACAGCATACACAGTAGCCACATTGTATTCACAGCAACTACAGCCATCACAGCTACCATAGGATTGCCAGCATAATCCCAGTTTTTTCACAGTGTCCCAAGCTTCTACAGAACTCAAGCCAAGACAGAAAGTAGACAGTTGGGACAGTGTCCCCCTAGCTGAGACAGTGTCCCAACAGCCAAGACAACATTATTAACAGTCCAAACACAGTGATATTGTTCTTGACCAATGAAAGTTATAGTATTATGATTTTCGGTGTTGGGTTGAATGCATCTATAAACCGTTGCTACACCAATATTTCATTCACCAAGCAGTACAGTCATACATCA
>MU267676.1:299-53849 GCA_021014935.1 Hygrophoropsis aurantiaca
AACCCTAGTTTGCTGATATGTAACCACTGTAGCACTGTGAGTCTGTGGATCTCTGTAAAAAGTCTGTGGTCCTGTGGCTGAAACTGGTAGTTTGCCTTTGAAAGGCAAATGTGGACTTGGAGGTACAATCAACATAACATTTCAGTTTAATTCTCCACAGTATGTTCTCTATCTGATGCATATATCTAGCATCCAGAACCTTGATACAAAAAACAAAGACAAGCTGGACGAAGTGTAAGTATGGGGTGTTTGTCTGCATTTAATCATGCTAACATAAGAGATAGTAGGAAAATGGGAGATAAGAGGAGGGCTGAAGTAGATGTAAGTTCAGTACACCATCCCATATGTGTCATTAACTCCTGACATGTTGTGCAGAAACTTTTTGTGGGCAACGCTGGCGCACCTGAGAACATAAGTAGCTGGTCATCTATCAATCCTTTGAAACTTAGTACCAGCATACATACACTGTCAAAGCAGAATGACATTGAGTTATCAGACAAATCAGACACCGAGGAAACTCAGACCGAGCCAAAGAAAAGAAAGGTAGGCACTTGGTTATAGTTATGCGTACAATGATTTCAACATTGTCTTCAGAGGATCACCTACGGTGGTACTGGCCATGACATACCCTCTCCCTCAGCTGAGGCACCAGTGCCGCACCACCGACTAAAAGGCCTCAAGGTACGAAGAAAAGTGTAGATGATGAGGAAATCACTGAGATAAATGTAAGTGACCACCACATATAGAATAGTACTTATTGTGATCACGTCATTAGTCTCCAGGTATTAAAGCCAAAGCAGCAAAGCAATTGGAGAAGGGCAAGGCAAAAGCGCGTGAGGTGCCTACCAACTTGAAGGTATACTGTACCATTGCAATCAATCTGTCAGTCACGCATCACAGGCACCCCTGCCAGAACGAAATTTAGACATTTGTCACAGGTCACAGGAGGGTCTGATGAAAGCAAGTTGCCATGCCACAGGAGATTTTGCACCAAATCTTGACCAATTTAGCTAAAAATGTCAAAAAATTTCTAGTTGTCACACCTGCAGCAGGCAATTGTTGAATGGACGAAATGAAATTTTGTGTCACGGTCACGAGAGGGTGTCTGATTGATTGCAATGGTACAGTATGTCTCCCTTACCACCACATTGATCTTAAGATTTAAGGTGAGTTTTTTGTTATGTTACATATAAATCCTGCGCAACTTATACAGGCTATCACCAAGACATGATCAATCCCAACTTCATTTGGTAAAAGTAGTGGTAAGTATTCATGTGTAACTGGCGGAATGGGCCAATACTGGCAGTTACGAGGCCCACCTCTATAAATTGTGCACCACGGAGGATTCAAACGAAAGATCAACAATGCCGACCGGCACACTCGACTTAATAAGGCAATACTTTCAGACTGAGCAATCTCATTTTTTGAAATCTCGAGCACGGCCAAATGTGATGAACGAGGACACTTTCGTACCTCAAGGCCTCGTAATTGGGTTCAGAGTGAACAACATTAAAAGAAAAATAAAGTGGACACTGTGGGAGTTGAACCCACGACCTCACGCAATTCCCAAATTAATGCGAAGCGTGCGCGCTACCAACTGTGCCAAGGGCCCATGTTAGTTGGATGTATCGAAGCAATGATCTATGTTTCGACCATTGCACTAGTATCTCCCTTCACGGCAATTAGTAGCAATTACTTAGTACTTCCATTACTTCCAACCTTTCATCGTCGAAACATCCGTGGGTTCTGGTGAATCTTGAGCACTAGTTCTGTGATATGGAGATTGATACAGAAAACGATCTGCAAACCATCCCCCCTCAAACCACCTCGAAGCGAAGAACTATTCATCCTGTTGATGATGCCCATCCTTTTGACTTGGATGCATACATATCCGCATACATTGGTGTGTGCCATCCGCTTCGAGTCCCCAGCATAACGAACTGATATGAAGTCTTCCAGGTCGCACTGCTGTGGATCGACTAGTCCACATCATTTCCATATGCCCTTCGGTAGCACAGCACGCTTTGAAACTCGCCTTCACTTATATACAACAACTACGCGATCCCAGTTTGTATCAGATTGCGATCTCCGCATACGATAATGCGTCTGCTTCCCTGGAGGTAGATTTACCACCTGTGGCAGACATCTGCCTGATAGACACAAAAAGGGTGGACGAGACCATAAAGAAGAATCAGGCCGACAAGACTAAATTAGAGGTCGAATTAAAGACGTACTCGAATAATATGATCAAGGAGAGTATCAGGGTGCGTATGTGCTCTTTGAGGAGAGCACGGCTATGATTGAGTCGCATTCGATAGATGGGCCACAGAGACCTCGGCGACTTTTATCGGGCAACAGGAGACTATGCTCTTGCTTTGAAACACTACTCAAAGTCGAGGGAATATTGTTCAACCAGCCAGCACGTCCTTGAAATGTGTCTTTCTGTCTTAGAGGTCAGTTATATCTGACACCACAGTTTTTCCACTGACATATGGAATCATAGCTGGTCATCGAACAAAGGAATTACGCCCATATCTCATCCTACGTATTCAAAGCAGAAGCAGCTCTAGAATCAGCAAGTGCTGCAAATGCTGCGGCCAGCGCTAACAATACTACTACGGCTCCTTCTCAACCGAACAAGAAATTCCCTGAGCGAGAACAGATTCAAGCTAAGCTCGACTTTGCCATGGCATTGTCTCATTTAGGGCAAGGGAACTACGAAAAAGCTGCTGTTAGCTTCCTCAAAGTGGGCACCGCTGATCAAATCGGGGACTGGGTGGGAAAGGTCAGGCAATTCACGATGTTTGTTGTGCCATGTTCCTAAACTTTTGAGGGTATTAGCTTGTCGCACCAGGAGATATTGCAATATACGGCACTCTGTGTGCTCTCGCGAGCCTAACACGTTCAGCTATCAAAGCACAACTGTTGGGCAATCCTATTTTCTCAGCATACATCGAACAAGAACCTTATGTCCGAGAGCTCATCCAATCTTACATGTCAAGTAATTTTAAAACTGTTCTGGACCTTCTCTCCCGGTATTCAGTGAATATTGCGTTCTCTTCCTTTTAGTCCCGTTAACTAACGTCTCAATAATCCGCCTAATCTAGACTCGCCACTACGCTGACATACACCTCGCTCCCCATGTGCACGATGTCACGAATCTCATACGCAACACTGCAGTGGTGCTTTACTTTCAGCCATTCGCCACGATCAGACTTGACCGGATGAGTGCCGCCTTTGGTTGGTCAGTTGATGAAGTTGAAAAGGAAGTTGTCGCCCTGATTCAAAGCGGCCAAATCCATGGTCGAGTAGATAGCCAGAATAAGGTGTGTTCCGGTCTATACGAGGGTCGAGTCCGATAATTGAAACCGCTTTAAGGTCTTGAAAGCAAGGAATCCGGATCATCGCGCAGAATTATTTGCTCATGCAATCAAGACGGGTGCCGAAGTTCAAAGTACTAATAGAAAGCTACTGTTGCGTATGCGTTTGTAAGTAGCCTCATTTTTATGCGATGAATGACTCAGACCTTCTCTTTCTACAGACAACAGGCGGACCTCATCGTGAAAGCTCCAAAGGCACATCGTCGGGACCAAGAGCGTGCTTTTGAGACATCACAAGGCGACTGACAGAAATTGCATATTCTACAGCTGTAGCAACAGAGATTTCCACACAATTACAACTCGCGCGCGCGCGTTGACTTGCATCTCAAAGATTGCCAGCCGCGCAAAGCACTAATACACACATAGACCTGTTAATTGCGCACTTACATGCGTTTAAATGAATGTCATTTGTGTAAACACCGCCATGCGAAACTTAGGCTCGATAGCTTCATTCAAATCTCTTCCATGCATGTTTCTCATACTCCTTCATTCGGCGTTTGCGCTTGGTGGGTCTACAAAAAAAAAATTAATCCCTTGGTAAGTACTACACGCTGAATTCACTTACAATACAGGAACTCGCGGCTCGATGAGAGCACGCTGTTGCAAACTAAGGAAGCGATCGCGGAAGAGATTACCTTCGGGCTGCATAAAATATTTAGTCAATGATGTAGCTCAAACAGACTCATACCCTCCCACTCACTTTCAACGTTCGCAGACTCTCGCTCAAGTCTTCACCAATCTGCACGTCTATGTCGACCTCCGGGATCTTATATTTCCCTAGTTTCGTCCCTGCTAAACCATTTTTCAATCTAGCTCTCAGGACCTGTTGACGAGCTAATCGTGCGTGGTCCCGACTTTGTTGGCTTTTAGCAACTTCGGATCGAAGCGATTTTATCGTGCTGATTGAAGCAAGCATTCGTTTTTTGGCTGCTCTTTCAGCGAGTGATTGTTTCTGTGTAGACCGAAATAATAAGATAAGATAAGCAAAGTCGATATGATAGATGACTGACTTCAGCTCGTAATTTGGCAGCTTTGGCGTGCTGTTGTTTAGTTTTGCGGGCGGGCAGCTTTTTGGGCAGTATTGCATCTGCCCCATCTAAATATTCGCTATTTTCTTCACCTGCTGTCACTTCGTCAAGCGTCATTCCAGGAGGTATGCCGTTTATTTCGTCATTGGTGTCTAATGTCCTTGCTTGAGCAAGTTGCCGCTTAACTTCAGCGAATTGTTCTGCCTTCTGTACACGCCGCTGTTCGACCTCATAAGCTTTCCGTATGAGTTCCTCATGGTCCGATGCTGGTGGATTATATGAAGCTCCTTGGTGGGGCTCTGATATGGCAGGGATCTCGATGAGGTCGCGTGGATGTTCAAATTCAGGCTTCTGATCAGAAATGACAAAATTAATCACATTTATTTTAATACACACGGCTGATGATGAATGACTAACTTTCACCGTAGCTTTTTTGACGGTCTCAAGGCCGTCCTTAACTTCTTCCCCCACAATAGGTGCCCAGGCATCATACCCACCGCTGTTTTTAACAGCATTGCTCACGTCAATAATTGCACTCCCAGCACCGAATTTGGTTGGATCCAATATCGTGTTAAATGGACCTTTGACCGGGCGTTTAGCCATGCGTAATAGCCGTTGTTTGTCTGCCTGATTTATCTTCACGCCAGCGTTATGCTTTGTAGTACCAGTGGGTCTTGAAAATACGGCAGGCACAGCAGATCGTTGATTTAGTATTTTGGTGGCAGTTAATTGGTCTTTTGTGTACCGGGGTAAACTTTTGCGGACTAGAAAATATGGTATAAGCTTTATCTTTGGCGCAAATTATGATACCAGCCTTTGTCGTCTCCATGTACGTCAATTTGGAAGAGCTGGTCATCTGTCTGTTTCTGTAATATTGAACTTTAGAAGGTCAAATGCATCTGTTAATCTCAAAGGTTTATTGTGGGTTCAAATACTCACCCAATGACTCGCTCTTCAGCTCGAAGACCTTCTAAACCATCTTCGACTGGTTGGATGTCGATATTTTTCCTCCAAGCTCGTTTGCCTTTTCGACTGGACTGCTTATGCTGAGAAGGCGCCCCAAGCGACGAGTGACTGGATTTTGGGCCCTTAGACGAGGAGCTCGATAACGCCATAATCGTAAATCTCGTTAGTTTTTGTTGGCTTCTGATCTGAGTGCTAGTAAGAAATGTGCGGTATACTGGGAATGATGGTCCACCGAAAAACTATCAATCTCAGATATTGTCACATCTTCGTGTGACCTTTTGTGACATGGGTATCGTATGTGACTAACTCAAACCAAAGCACATAACTTAAGAGCACATAAGGCATACATCTGAGTCCACACTGTAGAGATGCAGAGTTAAAAAGAAGGATATAGGTGGGGTTGTCTGCAATCCGGCAATCCGAAGGCCATGTATTCACCCGATTCAATTTATAGGATACAATTAAATCCACATAATGAGACAACTGTCGAGTCCGAGTCTTGGGTACTTGGCTAGCAATATTCGCGCGTAAAATCCTGAATCATCCCCGTGCTCGGGTAGCTCTCGTAATTCTTGTTTTCGTTGGCACCTCGGTGTCCTTGCCTGCATCAATGGACTTGGTGGCAGCTGTGGTAGTCTTTTTTGCCTTGGTTGGCTTTGCAGTCCCGGCAACAATCGGCTGACCCGCAGGTTCTTCGTCATCCACAGAAGGTGTGTTCTCCTTGTTCGTTCCTGACCCTGAGCTTTCTCCTGAGACAGTCTTGGAGACAAGTTTCGTGGAAGCGGGGACTGGTTTCTTCACAGAAGCCGCCCTAGCGCGAGACGCTCCTGAAGGTGCTTTAGACGGAGCGGGAGTCACGCGTTTAGCCCTGATCGCTGGAGCGCTGTTGTCTTCTTCCTCTTTAATTGCTTGTTTACCCTTCCTGGCTTTGACCGTCCGGATAGGTTCAGGGTCATCAGGTTGCCCAATGGAATCAAGCGGATCGTCATCGTCATCCTCGATGATTTCAATCACTGGTTTGGCTCTACTTTTGCCCTTAGTGGATGCACGGGGTGGTTCAGCGCTCTCCGACTCGCCATCAACATCAGCGTTTGCCTCAGGTAATCTCCCCCTTCGCACAGGAATATTCTGGGGGGCCCGTACTTCCGATGACCCCACAGTCCGATCTTGGGATCTGAGAGTCTGACGAGCAGGCAAGCGAGATTTGCGATCCACTTTACTAGGTTCACTCCGGGCAGCTCTTGAAGTGGTAGCAGCGCTTGGGACTGGTGTCGTCCTGCTTCTGGTAGATGGTCGTAACTTCGGTGCCTTGTCGGGTGTCAACTGACGAAGGAATAGTTATGAGGGCAACTATACTCACGACCTCAAGGAGATTGGTTGTTTCTTGTTCAGTCTTGATCCTGCTACGCGTTAATTTAGGCTCCGACGCAATTTGGCTAGGATGTGGAACGTGCTCATGGTCCTGAAAACAAACTATCAATCAGTACCGATGAAAGCGTCCGATCACATCAAACAGACCTCGACTTCAGGTGCTGCGGCCCCCTTTCTCCCTCGCAAAAGCCTCGCTCTAGGACGTGCTCCATTATCAGCGTTTTTGTTGCCTTGGGCAGCGTTTGAAGAGGTCCCACGAGTGCGACCGGCATCCTCTTGCTGAACGCCGATGTTGGGACGACCCAACTCGTTCTGTGCAGCAGTTGAGCGGAGTTTACCATCATCAATGATAGACCGAGGTTTGCTATGTGCTACTTTGTTTGCAGGGATGATCAACTCGGATGGACCTGGCTCCTCTTCCCTTCCTATATCATTCATACCCTCATATCCGTCAGGAGCTGTAAGCATTTCTTCCATTCCTTCAAAGGCTGGTGTATCAGGAGCACGCTTCCCCTCTCGAAGATACATGTCTCGCAATCCATCCATCCGTGGTGTTGAAGTCATTGTAACACCCTTAGATTGCTTGAACAAGTCTCGCATGCCCCGGACGGCTGGTGTATTGACTCCTGCTTTAGGTGCAGGAAATAGATGCTTGAGCGTTTCAAGGTGAGGTGTTTGTGGTGCGGGATTTGAGGCTAATTTCTCGTCGGGCTTTAACACCTGAATTTCGTTCTTGGCATCGTCGATGTCGCTGGAAATATCCGGGTTTTCACGATCAGAATCAACTGCTCCGCCATTTTCCTTGTCGCTGCCATCATGCGAGGCTGCCTCGTGCTCATCTTCATCCTTTTCAGAGTTCCCGTCCTCGTCATTATCCCTTGACGGGCCAACACTCCGTCGTCTCTTCATCTCTTCAACAGTCTGCTTCATACGTGCCAAAAGCGACCGTGTATCTTCTTCCTCTTCACTCCCACTTTGTTCCTCTTCGCGCAGGTCTTCCATTTTGGAAGGGGATAAGTTCAAGTGTGTTTTAGAGGGAGACACACTCTTTCGCACGGAAAGTGATGCAGGTGCCGGCGAGGCAGCAGCTATGTTCGAGAATCTTCTGACACCAAGACCCGGTACTTGGCCTCCAAAATATGGATCAGGGGTTCGCAATGCTGATCTACGACGTTCTTGTATAGCCTGTGTGAAGTGTAAGTTCACAGTAGAGGCAACGAAAAGGCATGGATTCTACCTTGCGTTCTTCGTCGCTGATTCGTTGAGTTAGCCTCCTTCCTGAATCATACTCATCTTCTTCAAGCTTGGTGGTACTATGGGTGACCTCAGGAGCAGTTTCGCTCTGATTAGAAGGTATGGGTACGACAATGTCGGTGACCTTCCACTTTGGATCAACCCGAACTCTTCTTGGTCCATTCCCTATGGTGCCATCAACAGAATTTCGCCCTGCGCCACGACCGATGCCGATGACACGAGGGACCTGTGGTGTCATGAACTGGCCAAGTGGGCGTGCGTGCATGGTGCTACCGCTTGAGGGGCCAGCGAGCTCATTGTCATCACGATCAAAATCGGAAGATGGTGGCAGCTCCTCAAACTCATCCAGCTGGAGTGCTAAATCAGAATGCCACCAACCGAAATATTTAAAAAAAAATGTTACCTGAGGTTCTTGATCTTCTTCCTTTGGTTCATCCAACTCTTTGGTGACTGATGAAGAGCGAAAAGGCCAGGCAAAGCCTTTGACTACTTCAACACTCTTTCTCCAAGTACTAGACTGCTGTTGCTGAGGAGTTTCATGATTTTCTTCTTCTTCATCGGTGGAGTGCTCTTCGCTTTCATCATTCTCTTGGTCAACCTCATCCTGCTCGTATTCGTACTCGTCTTCGTCTACTTCCTCAGCATCCGCAATAAACTCTTCCACTTCCTTCTCTTCCTCTTCTTCCTCTCGATCGGCCTCCTGCTTCAGAACTGCCCGCTGGGCTGAACGAATCAATACTGCGCGATGCAGGGAAGGGCGCAGGTGAGGTCGTTTTCGCGGGGTTTGTAGGCGAGCAGCAGGGTTTTTCTGTTGATACTGGAGAACCTGGTCTGACAACGTATGTGATTTAATCGGAGCCTGTACCGAGTCTGGTTCGTCTTCTACTTCAACGGACTCCAATATTACCAAGTCCTTCCCTTCTTCCATTACGTGAGGATGGTTACCATCGACGAGGATGATTTCTTGCTCATCGTCCTCCGATTCTTCTTTGACAGCGTCGTGCACCTGATATAGCGGATGCTTCACGGGAGATCGCGAACGAGGCTTCAATGGGCTTTGCAAAATTTTCAAATTCTCTCTTGGATTCTTGCTCGGTCTCGGAGTGAATACTTCTGCGCTTTGAATCATAGACATGCGAAGAGCTTTGCGGCGAGTTTTTGGGGTCATTGCAATGTCTTTAGAAGGGCTCATGTAGAGAGCGGTGCGAAGTTCCTTAGGCGGGTAACTAAATATGAACCGCTTCTTGTGAATCTCGATTTCTGAATTGTTGGACATCGGTACTGTGGTAGGCAGAGAGTGGTTGGCGGAGGGCAATACTTGGCACCCATCAATGAGCAACCCATTGTCGCCCAACACCACGATAAATGCCTGAAGTGCAAGGCCGGTTAACTCAATCTCAGGTGACTGTGTATTTAAAAAGCTACGCACCTTTCTGTCCTGAAAAATTATTTTGGCGTGAACCGCGCTGACTGACGGATAATACAGCCTTACACTGCACTTGGGATCTTGACCAAATGTAACGATTTCATCGTCGATGGGGAACGTGGCCACGGTTGTATTTGGTTCGGTTCTCTTCATGAGACGCAATGTACCCAGTCGACCAATCTCACTGGGATCCATCTGTTGGGTATGAGACAGCAGTAGTAGATAGCACTGTTGGTTGAGAAACTAATTTAGGTTGTTGACCACTTGAACTTGAGGTTGACTGGAGGCAAACTCAGACACGAACCGTTCGTGTGTCACATGACCGTGTTTTCTGACCGAATTGGGGCAACTCACTTAAAGTGACCCAACTTGAACATGCAACTGACTCGGACAACAGGCTACAACGTGTTGCATTGATCGTCCTGACGTTCGTCTAACACTTATCATGCCGGTCATATATGATGTTTTGCACCTCATAGACACTCCCCCCTGCTTAAAGACAAAATTGAATCTATAATACACGGGCAGGCCAACGTGACTGTGTCAAACGAGTCCGAGTCGCAGGAACATCGAGGGTTTAACGTTTAACACCGTGACTAAAGCGAACACCAAAGTACAACAGCAACGCCGTTCAAATGTAAGGTGCACCGTGCTAAATGCCAGTGAGTCCTCTTAATCATAGTTCTCAAGCGCTGTCCAGTGGTGTCCATCGCTTAGCGCTCAGCAGCGCCCGTGTACTAATGAAACTTAAGTTTACTTTAAGGCCTTCAAAGTTCGATCTGAGCACCGCGGTGCCGCCCCACTAACTCTAATATCTTCTATGTGTACTTATAGTTATAATTGGTGTCCGCCATGAATCGACTCCAAATGACACCTGATCTGATTGTTGCTCGCGCGAAACGCGACCGAGTTATTTATGTACGACCATCTTGTGCTCAGGTTGAAGTTCCTCGATCGGCTAATACTTCAGGCTGTTCTACTCTCATTTACACGCTTTGTCACAAGTCGCCTGGACTTGACTGAAATCGATGCCGGAAAGGCGTTAGGGGGGCCAATTGTACCGCCTCGCGCTGATCCATGGAAGTAAGTGTTTAGCTCATCGAGGAATAGACGGTTGTCCGACTCGACCATGCGACCAGACTCCATCAATTACTAATATGTGCTCACTGATTTCTATTCTAAGCTACGGATCGAGTACCGTATTCATATGACTTGAAAGCTTCCAGGGGATGGATATGATCTCGAAACAACAAGGAAGTGATTGCACCACGACTTATACCAGGTGACTGGCCCGATGACGCAGAATGCATCTTCTCCTCTCACTGTCGGCATTTTCTAATTGTAGCGGTCCGCTTTGTCACTCGCATGGACGATCGTAATGCGAAGGAGGGTTGGAACCAATGGATTCCCCGAGCCTTCAGGACTATATAAACAGGGCTTTATTCGCGAGGATTTGTTCAAGGCCACGGTTTCGCCATGGGACGCTCGAAACTCGCGCTATTTGCTTCTGCGCTTTCTGTTGGTTATGCCTCCGCCTACAGTTTTCCTGACTGCGAAAGCGGTCCTCTCGCCTTTAATCCGGTCTGCGACTTGTCTTTAGATCCTATCACTCGTGCCACCGCGCTGGTCAGTCTCTTTACTGTAGACGAGCTCATCAACAACACCGATAGCACTGCGCCTGGTGTTCCTCGCCTTGGTCTTCCAGCATACCAGTGGTGGTCTGAGGGATTGGTGAGTCTGTTTCCTTATATATCATCGCACCAGCACCGACCACTAGCCCATCCTATTTGACTTTTGTAGCACGGCGTCGCCGACAGTCCAGGTGTAAACTTCTCGACATCAGGGCCTTTCAGTTATGCAACATCCTTCCCTCAGCCAATTATCATGGGTGCCGCTTTCGACGACGAGCTTATTAAATCTGTTGGTGCCATCGTCGGGACGGAAGGGCGCGCGTTCAACAATTACGGGAGGGCCGGACTAGACTTTTGGACCCCTAATATCAATCCTTTCAAGGATCCCCGATGGGGACGAGGTCAAGAGACCCCAGGAGAAGACCCATATCACCTTGCCCAATACGTCTACAACCTCGTCATTGGTCTTCAAGGCGGGCTTGATCCTGAGCCATACTTCCAGGTTGTGTCTACATGCAAGCATTTTGCTGGTTACGACCTTGAAGACTGGGATGGGAATTACCGTTATGGTTTTAACGCAGTCATTACGACCCAGGATCTCAGCGAGTTCTACTTGCCATCTTTCCAAAGCTGCTACAGAGATGCAAAAGTAGGCGCTGCCATGTATGTCTGACATATTGAAGATCAGATATTGAACTGATCCAATGTGGCATCGTTATTTAGGTGCAGTTACAATGCTGTAAATGGTGTTCCGTCGTGCGCGGACACGTATCTTCTTCAGGATATCCTCCGGGACTTTTGGGGATTTACTCAGGTGGGTTGGTGGGTTTTCGCAACGTCATTCAAGCACTCAACGAGGGGGACAACAGGATAGATGGATTACAAGTGATTGTGATGCAGTCGAAAACATATACGAGTGAGTTCTAGCTGCTTAGGACGCGTAGTAACATCTGACTTTGTTCTTTTCCCCCTTCCTCGTTGCTTCCCTTCATTCCTGCTATCAGCCCACATAACTACACCGCAACGCCCCAGCAAGCCGTTGCTGATGCACTCAAAGCTGGAACAGACATCGACTGCGGAACTTTCTACAGTGAATGGTTACCGACCGCATACAACGAATCACTGATTACCGAGACTGAGCTTCGCACGGCTCTTATTCACCAGTACTCGTCCCTTGTTCGGTAAGTCGCACAATTGTATCTATGTTCTTGCCTCTTACCTCGCATCGTCATCAGCCTTGGTTATTTCGATCCTGCCGAATTGCAGCCATACAGGCAATACAACTGGAATAACGTCGATACCCCTGAGGCTCAGCAGCTCGCATATCAAGCCGCAGCCGAGGGAATCGTTCTTTTGAAAAACGATGGCACTCTCCCGCTTTCGAGCAGCATCAAAAACATCGCTCTGATTGGTCCTTGGGCAAACGCAACAAACGAAATGCAAGGAAACTACTTCGGAGTTGCACCTTATCTCATCAGTCCACTCATGGGCGCCATGGAAGACGGGTACAATGTCACCTATGTCTTCGGAACAAACATCACGTCAAACGATACTAGCGGTTTTGCCGCAGCTGTAGCCGCCGCGCAGGAAGCAGACGCCGTTATCTACGCTGGAGGCATCGACGAGACCGTTGAAAGCGAGGGAAATGATCGCAACTACATTACCTGGCCTGGTAACCAGCTTGATCTGGTTGCCGAGCTCCAGGCAGTCGGAAAGCCTCTGATCGTCGTGCAATTCGGAGGCGGTCAGGTGGATGACACTACTTTAAAGGGAAATGCTTCTGTGGGTAGCTTTTGGTCTTATTATTTACACTCAACTGACCATTTCTCATCCAGATTAACTCGTTGATATGGGCTGGATATCCAGGCCAGAGTGGCGGCCAAGCTCTCTTTGATATCATCAGCGGAAAGGTTGCACCCGCAGGACGTCTTCCTGTTACACAATACCCCGCAGATTATGTTTACGAAATCCCCATGACCGATATGAATCTCCGACCCAACGCAACCAGCCCCGGTCGCACCTACAAATGGTACACTGGTACGCCAGTTTACGCGTTTGGCTCCGGAGAGCATTATACGACATTCAGCTACAAGTGGGCACAGTCTCCCGCGAGTTCTTATGACATTCAAACTCTTATTGAAAACGGTAAATACGCCGCTCATCTTGATCTCGCACCATTTACGACATTTGAGATCGACGTCACAAACACTGGAAAGGTCACCTCTGACTACGTCTCCCTTTTATTCGTCAATGGAACCTATGGGCCAACTCCTTACCCCAACAAGTCCCTCGCAGCCTATACCCGTCTTCACAATCTCGCGCCTGGAGCCACTTCCACAGCTCAACTTGCAGTCACTTTGGGTTCCATTGCTCGGGCGGACACCTATGGGAACATGTGGGTCTATCCTGGCAGCTACGAAGTCGCATTGGATACAACTGGAGAACTTACTTATGAGTTCCAACTAACTGGAACCGCCGCTCAACTCACACAATTTCCCCAAGACACCACGTCGAGTATGTCTTGATATTGGTGTTGATGCATAAAAGGAATTTGGGACTGGGATTGTTTAGATCGAACTTATATTTACAGTGTCAGTCTTCTTTGGATACAATTTTGAATAAGTTTTTACTGTATTTGTATCCATGTCAATACCTATGAGTGGTTCAGTGTACACGAACTCAGGAGGTTTCATCCGCAACAATGTCGGAGATTTCGGCCGTCGGAACCTTTACGTAAAATTTATGTAACGAGAGTCACCAGTCGCTCGAGAAACTTGTACTAAGTAACCCACTGACTTCAAGTGACTTGAAGTACATCACGATATACCCAGTGCTTACACAGGGATGGCGACTGGCAAGCTCTCTCTATCGATATCTCATTCATCATGGCCACGGACGGAACTATCGGTACTCCTTGACTGTCACATTTTGCAGAACACAGGTGACTAAGTACAATTCATGTGACCAGGTTTGTCTTCTTATAGGCACGGTTTCTTATTTGCCATAGATTCACGATATCAATATATCATCATCCATGAATATCCCATATCTTAAACGAAGTGCCGCACGAGTCAGATTATCCCTACCTAACGCACTTCCAACCACAGAGGGACGTCATGGATGAATCTACGGGGTTTATTGACTTTTCATATGCTGGTGAAACTTATCAGACATGGTACAAGGTTGTTGGAAACCTCAAATCTGGAATTCGACCTTTGGTCACCCTTCACGGCGGCCCAGGCATGTCTCATGTATACATGATTTCGCATACCGAGCTCTTTGTCAAGCACGGCATCCCTGTGGTGTTCTACGACCAGTTGGGAATTGGTGCATCCACTCATCTACCAAACAAAAGCCCAGATTTCTGGACTGTAGGGTTGTTCATGGACGAGCTCGATAATGTTCTCGATAATCTCGGCATTGCCGGAGACTTTGATCTGTTGGGTCATTCATGGGGAGGAATGTTAGCGGCAGACTATGCGTCCAGCAGACATCCACCCGGCCTTCATCGGCTCGTCATATCGAGTGCACCTCCATCCATTAGCTTATGGGAACAGAGCATGCATCAATTGTTGGAGGGATTCCCGGAAGATTTTAGAGAGATGTTGCACAAGCATGAGAGGCAAGGCACGACGTCAGATAAAGAGTACCAGGATGGCATGCAGGTCTTCTATGCCAGGCACACATGCACAACCAAGCCATGGCCTCAAGAGCTCATAGATTCCTTTGCTACAATGGAAGAAGATCCTACCGTTTATCAAACGATGTACGTCTCAAATGTCTATGATCGGTCTTGTGTATTGACATGACAATCCAGGATTGGGCCGTCCGAATTTTATACTATCGGTACTTTGAGGACGTGGACCACTGTTGATCGTCTCCATACTATTAATCGACCGACACTCCTCACAAATGGCGTAGCGGAAGGAGCTCAGGATTTCTGCGTCATGCCATTCTTTGAGAAAATCCCAAGAATCAAGTGGGTGAAGTTTGCTGAGAGTCATATCCCCTTTTTTGAGGATAAAGAGAGATACTTTCAAGTTCTTGTTGACTTTTTAACGGCAGAAGACTAGAACCGCTAGGGCGAGTCTTTGTCCAATATATAGACAATACACACAATTTGTAAGCAGTATCTTTTTGCGTAGAGTGGATGAAACGGTATCATTGAGCTCGGGTTATGTCCTCAAGGTATGCTTTGCACTCGATTCACAACGTACTTTGACGGATAAACTGATATCAACTACACATCGCCAACGTCATCATATCATCCTGAATCATCAATTTTTAACGTTTCATCTTGACATGCAGCACTAATGGCAAATTCTCAAGGTCACATCGATTGAATAACGCAAGAACCAGCTGCCATCGAAATATTGGGCAGCGCCCGATAATTAAGTATCACAAGTGATTGATGAATCGACGAAGAGCCTCCAGGTCAGTACTTCAGTGATCAAAATATGTGATTACTGAATGAATATTCTTTGACGTGTAAATACATGTAGGAGCAAGTAGATGGGCAATCTAAGGCGATTCAGCATGATTGCACCATTTCCCCTTACTCTGCACTCGTCGATATACAGCGTTCAATACTCGTTAGATGATTCCCCAGCTTTGCAATCATACTCCTCTCTCCCGACGTAACACAGCCACTCTTGACGTGCTTTGTGACTCTGTCCCCTCGGCGTCGGGCTAGGTGAGTAAGCTACTAAGATGCGTACTATATCTTTGGTTCTAATTCATATCATTGATTACTTTACAACAGTCCACCTCATTCTTCACTGGCAATGGACGTACACACGATATGTGGCGATATGCAAATCGAAAAGACTGAGTATTCTAAAGACTCGGAAATACCCATATCTCCTGTTCCAGTGAAACAATTGTCCAAGCCTCGCGACTCCAAGAATGGAAGTTCTGCTGTGCACGCTGCTGGTCCTTGGCGAGCCTGGAGTACTAATATGCATACGGCTTGCTTCTTATAACGAGATCGTTTCTGACTCCCTGACTTGTAGTTTGAGTGGATGTTTGATACAGCTTTCTAGCCTCGGAATTGTCAGTAACATTGCTTTCTCTGTCTATGATATTTTCTTATCAACCTTTATGATTGAAGCTTTTGGCATTTAGGGAAATGCAGACTTTTTATGTCAATAAGTAGTATGTCTCGAAGTCCTCGTCTTCGGCGGTCGACTGGATTGGAAGCATCATGCTTTTCTTTGATCTGTCCCTCTCACCTGTCAGTGGCTATCTGTATGTGATCCAGATGGTGTTGATTAATATGAACTCGGCATCTAACTAGTTGTCCGCGATGTTCACTCTCTTTTAGATTCGACAGAGGTTCTTTTCGATCCATGCTGGTGGTCGGTTCTTCTTTGTTTGTATTCTGGTGAGTTTCATTCATTATCTGGTTTGATTCGCTGTTGAGTTTTCATCATGTTTAGTTTTTTTATTCTCTCTCTTGCTGGATCCCATCATTACTACCAGATTTTTCTTTCTCAAGGCCTTGGGATGGGCATCGGCACCGGGTTGCTTTCCTCCCACTTTCAGCCACCGTTTCACAGCATTTTCATCAAAGAAAAGCTCTGGCTATGGTAGGTACTGGCAGTTCGTCTACCATCAAGTATCTGCAACTTACCAATATCAGGGTCTTTTATCGTCAAGTATATCGCTTGGTGCTACTGTGTTTTCTAGTGTTATTGCCTCTCGCTTTCCAATGTATCAACGTCATATTCAACCCTCTTTCTTGAGTTGCTTTCAAGTATCTTCTCAATAGCAAGCTATCATTCGCCTGGGCAATGCGCATTTTGGCGTTCGTTGTTTTGGGATGTCAATAGCCGGGCATTTCCTTGTCTCTCTTCCATCTGAATCGAAACAGGCGAACCCAGAAGAGAATATATCCGATGATCACGCCCTCGACACTCCACCTTCAGACAACCACTCCGCCAATGCCTCCGTACGTTTCTGGGACACCGCCTATATCACAGTTTTGGCGATGGGTTTCATTAACTCACTTGGAACATGGTTTCCTTCCTTCTACGTCCGAGCCTTCGCGGAAAAACATGGGATCGGCTCTCAACTATGCTTTTATGCTATCGCCATTATGAATATTTCAAACATATTCGGGCGAATTTTGCCTAACTGGCTTGGGGACCGACCAATGGATGTATATATTCCCTGCACTTTATGTTGCGGTCTGTATGTATTTTGTTTTAATATAGGTCAGTCAAATAACACAAATACAGGTGCACTTGGATTCGCAATGCTGGGATGCACTTCCCCTTATGACCTCGTGTTATTCTCTATCTTGTACGTGAGGGTATACATCTTTGTATACTCCCATTGATATTCTTCGCATCTCTAATGGGCCTGTGACAAAATCACAGCTACGGATTTTTCTTTGGTACAAGCATGTCCATCGTAAATGACTGTAAATTTCGTTATTCACTGATAAATTGATTCTTTCTGGCAGCTATTTCGCTGTATCTTCCATTGATTTCGTCGATCACCCCAGGCGGCATGGATATTGGGTGTTTCTGGACGGGTCTCTCACATATTCTTGTCTAATAAAACGGGTGACACTTCAGAAAACGGATGGGAGTGGCGATGGCTCCGGTCGGTTTAGCTTGCCTCATTGGCAATCCTAGTGGTGGAGCAATCCTTGGTCGCGAATATGTGTGGTGGAAAGGTGTAACACATGCTTCGGTAAGAACTCCGTTTCTTGTGGTCGAGATCTCCATTGATCAATTTTGATAGGTGTCTTTACTTTTAGGCGGTTGCCTGACTCTCTGCTCGACCTTAGACTCGCGAAAGGTAAACAATTTGGTCTGCCCTTACTATCACATCAAGGATGTTACATTGAATGCACACCTGTGCATGCTGACTTCGTTCCCTTCTTTTTATCTAGATACTAAGAGCTAAAATGAAACTGTATTACGGTAGAATTGCACTTGCCGCCGTGTTTTTAAACAATGCAATACCAGTCCTGAAGCTTGGACCAAAAAGGCCTGACTTGTTGAGTCCGTCAAACTCAAGGCCTGGCTAGCGCTGGACCAAGAGTGGGTTCATCAAACTGTAAGTATGTATGAATATCAGACACAGATTCGGACCTGGATATAACCACTATAGGCTACATTTATATTATTATAGCTATGTATGTAAGCTGATTGAAAGTGACATGTGTTATGTATGTAAGTACATCATGCCAATTGTGCTCTTGTTGAGTTGTAAGTGCTTTGATCAGAGAACCACAATATATTTTTGTGAGCGCTCGCCGCGGGATTCTTGTTTTGTTTCAGCTACATTACTTACATCCTTCTTATTCTATTGGCTGTGCGATACCGCGTACTGGCTATCTAAACTATCTAAATATTGGCCATGGGTGCAGTGTTGTCTCAACCAAAGCTTCTCGACGATCCGTCTGTACTTGCCGACAAGTTGTACGACTATGTTATAGTTGGTGGTGGTAAGCTTCACTGTGACCAACATGCTTGCTTTACTCAAATAACACTCAAACAACACTCATCACGACTAGGCACTGCTGGATGTGTATTAGCCAGTCGACTCTCTGAAGACGTCAATGTCAGTGTGCTCTTGGTTGAGGCGGGTGACAAGTACGTGTACTACAATACAACTCGTCCACAATCACTGAGTGTAGTTTTGCAGTCATGTTGGGGAATTATTTTCCAAGATACCTGTAGCTTATCCTCGTCTTCTGAAGTGAGATTCAGATTTTGTTCCTTTTCTATACTCATATATATTTATAGGTCATCCCGTGATTGGGGCTATAAAACGATGCAAGTCTATATCTCTGTAAAGAAGGACTTAGGCTAATATTACATTGCAGTCCTCAAAAAGCACTTAATGATCGGGTCATTGATTGTCCCCGAGGAAAGATCATGGGAGGATCGGCCTCCATTAACGCTCTAGTTTACCAGCACTGCAGTCCATCAGACTTCGATGAATGGGAGAGCAAAGGAGCGACGGGATGGAATTACAAAGCCCTGGCACCGTATGTATTGCGCATTTCAATAATATTCATGCAAAGCTATATTCAATTCCAGATACTTCCGGAAGTCTGAGAAGTTCACGCCTAATTCTGCTTATCCCGAAGTTCGTCTCGAGGATCGAGGAATTAGTGGTGTCTGGCAGACTTCCCTGGGGTATAGCCATTCCATCTGCGAACGGTGGATCGATGCGGCAGTGGAAGTTGGAGTGCCGCGAAATCCGTGGGTCTCTCATATTCGCAACATAATCATTGTTTTGACCTCAACGCATACAAAGTGATATCAATACTGCACGCGGGTCGATTGGTGTCTCGAAGTTTTTTACATTCGTCGATCAAAAAGGTCAAAGGAGCTCCACTGCTACGGCCTTCTTATCCAAAGATGTTCTAAACCGATCAAATCTCACCGTCATTACTGGAACCATGGTAAGAATGTAATGAAGCAAACATCGTTCGTTGGGACTTAGAAATCTATTTTCTTTTCAGACGACCCGAGTGCTGTTTTCATCGGAAGATCGTCCGAGAGCCACTGGTATCGAAATAGCTCAGAGTGACTCTTCTCCTCGATTCACGATAAACGCTGGCAAAGAAGTTATTTTAGCCGCAGGCGCAATTAATTCACCTCAACTTCTTATGATATCAGGGGTAGGGGACAGGTCTGAACTGGAAAAACTCGATATTCCGGTCGTTAAAGATCTTCCCCACGTCGGCAAGAACCTTCTTGACGTGAGTTCCAGAGGAGGAAAAGTGATAACCCTTGAAACTCAAACATCCTTTCAGCATGTTTTAGTTCCTATTGTCTTTCGTGCCAAGGGTGGATATACTTTAGACTACATGCAAGAACCTCTTAAGGCATTGCCTGCTATGCTTAGATGGCTCTTGACAGGCACAGGAACTTGCTCATCAAATGTAGGGAATGTATGTTCCTCAATTTCTGTATGGCTATTTACATAAGACACAGGGTGGAGAAGCCGCCCTTTTTGTGCGATTGAACGATAAATCACTGCCATTCGCCACTCCAGAATCTGAATCTCGCGCTCCATATATAGTCGACAATACCTCAGGTTCAACCTCTCCTGATCTTGAAGTGGGAGTCGTACCAGCAAGCTATCGACCACTTCCGAAAGGCGAAAATGGGCTGACAATTGTAAGCATTGCGATCTTCCCGGGAGGGTCCTCACTCACCTTTGAACACGATTTAGGTACCCATTCTCCTCCGACCTTTATCTGTTGGCAGCATGTGGCTTTCGTCTTCGTCTCCTTTCAAACAGCCAAATATTAACCCAAATTTCCTCTCCAACCCATCCGATATAAAATCGATGATTCGAGGGATTCGTCTTGCGCTGCACATCGGTCGGGCGGCAGCTTTGAAAACTATGCTAAATCTCAAGGATAATTCCGAAGATATGGATGGTCAATATTGGCCTGGTGATGCCGATCCCGACAAAGTTCTTGACGAAGACCTCGAGAAATGGGTTCGCAATAACGCTGACACCGTGAACCATTGTTCTGGGACAGCCAGAATTGGCAACACTGAAAAGGATGGCGTTGTTGACGCACAGTTGAGAGTTTTCGGAGTTGATGGTTTAAGAGTCGTTGATGCCTCTGTCTTCCCTACTATGGTTTCTGGACATCCTGTGAGTCTTTCTCGGACACTTTCTCCGGCACACGATTGACACGCTCCTTAGACTGCGCCCATTGTTGCTATCGCCGAGAAGGCTTCGGACATGATTCTAAATAGCTAAACACAAAGTCAAATAATGGGGATGACTTCACGATCCCTGTGTTGTATTATCTCTGGTTCAAATGATGGTATCAACTGATGATGAATTAAGTGATAGCTTCAAAACATATCACTGCTGACAGTAAGTCAGCGATGAACCGATCAATGCGATAATTATCCGCCCCATCTACAGATCTCAAATTCGTAGCTGATGGGCACACTGCAACCCATGAACGCGATTCCGTTTCTTTTGGGGTTACCTGGACCTTTGCTCCACAAGTTGCATGGGTACGTACCATAAAATCGCACGGTGGTCCGTTGCGGTACATATGGCTTGGGGATTCAGACGACGTCAAATCCAAACGCTTTCAAAGTTCATCGGCATAATCACTTCAAGGTTTTGCCTTTGAGCCGAATCCCTGTCACGATAAATTTAGCAACAATGCCGATTGATTCAATGCGGCATCAGTGCATCAAGGTACACCAACAGACGGCTTGCTTCGGGAAAACGTTCTATAATCGTACTTTTTACTCGTTACCTTTCTTCCGTACACTGTCTCACCTTCAGTCTCCAGCGGCAAGTAAGGCTTATACTCTCGCGAACCTGCCGCGAAATTCTGTTCATCCAGGATCATGAAACTACCTATCTCCCCAAAGTCCCCACTGTCGCCCGATTGCCTCGGCATTCTCGTCTTTCAAGCCAGCAACACCCCGGCAACACGACCAGACCCTCTGTACAACCCGGAACGCAACCGGCCCCTCCTGGTCAATCCCGGACAACATGCGAATCTAATATCAGTTGCTTATTCCCCGGTACGAGCTCGCCAATTGTTATGTTCCATAAACTTGGGCATTTCCGACGTTGACAGAAATAAGTAGTAAATATAGGCTGTTTAGCTTCTCGAATACGTGCACTCTTCTTTATCGGCCATAGCCTTCTCGTCGCCTCGCTTAGTTGCCTGCTTCTCACTCTTGAGATCCAATCGGGCATTGATAAGTTGAATTTACAACTTGTCGATTCAGAATTGGGTTTATGTTTTGAAAACTCAATACTAGGTTTGCCGTCGAACAAGGTGTCATTCAAAATGGACATCATGATTTCATATATATGTTGAGCGCTGGGTTTCCTATAGCGTCGCCATCGATATCGATCCATCATCCAGTTTCTGATCGACCGACGCTAGTCTTGTCCGATCTTTCTCCTCGTTTGCCCTGCAATTTAAGTCTCGCGATTCCTGGGTCCGCTTTGCCTCCGCAGCTGAGGGGTTAAGGGCATTTGAGAATGTAAGGCTGGGCGGATGTGAAAGCCCCTCTCGCACATTTCTTTGTGTCGATGTCGTTAGATACGAATGAAAGGATTTTTCACCCATGATAAAAGTGAAACGCTGCCGTCACCTGAAGTGGTGGCTGTGCATTGAGCCGAAAAAGAGGTCACCATGGGGCGGTTTTCCGCGTCTTATAAGCAAAGGGGTCAATTGCAATAGTGCTGGCGTTTCTCCCTCAACCCAACTCACCATGGCAGAACAAATAATTCCTATTCCCATCCACCCCGTTGCCCCAAGGCTGAAGAACGGAGATCGCATACCTCACGTTGGACCAGACCATGATGCATACAAACTTGCTCATGCAGAAACGGTCGGGCACGAGTCCGATCAATGGTGGGCAAAGGTTAGCGCCAACATCGATCGCGGTTCGCAACACTGTGTCTGACGACATGCTTAGACTGCCCGCGAAACCTTGCATTGGGATCGCCCATTCCATACCGTCAGAGCCGGCGGCTTTGAAACTGGCGATATCGTTTGGTTCCCTGATGGCGGTCTAAATGCCTCTTATAACTGCGTCGATCGTTGGGCTTTCAAAACTCCAGACAAGGTGAATCTATGGCCATATCGTTCAAACCTTCACCTAAATACTGATGATGATTACCAGACTGCCATCATATACGAGGCAGACGAGCCCGATGAAGGACGTCTCGTTAGCTATGCTGAACTTCTTCGCGAAGTCTGCTCTATTGCAAATGTACTCAAAAACCTAGGAATCAAGAAGGGAGATACTGTATCTGTGTATCTTCCGATGACTTGGCAGGCAGTCGCTGCTTTCCTCGCTTGTGCTCGAATTGGAGCTGTACACTCTGTTGTATTCGCTGGATTCAGTGCCGAATCTCTTCGCGATCGTGTTCAGGATTGCAAATCTCGTGTCGTACTCACTAGTGACGAAGGCAGACGAGGCGGAAAATCCATCGCAACAAAGGCGATCGTTGATGCCGCGCTCAAGGAATGTCCAGCGGTAGAGCATGTTCTCGTCCTCAAACGTACCGGGAGCCAAGTTGCATGGACTGAAGGTAGAGATTTATGGTGGCATGAAGAAACTGCCAAAGTTCCTAGCTATTGTCCACCTGAAATTATGGCATCAGAAGACCCACTTTTCATCCTTTATGTGAGATCTTTTTATATTTAATGTTCAGGAAAGCATTCTTAGCTATATTATGCAGACATCTGGCTCAACCGGAAAACCCAAAGGGGTCGTTCATACTACTGGAGGTTATCTTCTCTGTGCAGCCCTTACCGTGAAGTACGTCTTCGATGTTCATCCAGACGACAAATTTGCGTGCATGGCCGACATCGGTTGGATCACCGGTCATACCTACATCGTCTATGGCCCTCTCGCCAACGGCATCAGTACCACCGTGTTCGAGTCTACGCCAGTATATCCTACTCCTTCGCGCTATTGGCAAACTGTACAAAAACATCAGCTGACACAGTTCTACTCCGCTCCGACCGCTATTCGGTTGTTGCGTCGACTTGGAGCTCATCACGTGGAAAATCACGATTTGACCAGCTTGCGTGTTTTGGGTAGTGTGGGAGAACCAATCAACCCCGAGGCATGGAATTGGTACAACGAACATGTTGGGAGTAAACAATGTGCCATCGTTGATACGTTCTGGTACGTCTGCAGTGTATTCATCGGCGCTGTTCGCCTAACGTCGATCTATTAAGGCAAACTGAGACTGGCTCCATCGTTGTGACACCATTCCCGGGCGCAATTGAGACGAAACCTGGCTCGGCCACTGTACCGTTCTTTGGTATTCAACCTGCTATCCTTGACGCTGTCACTGGAAAGGTACAGTTATTTTTAAATCACGTTGATATATGTCTCTGATTGCTCTCAGGAATTGGAGGGCAACAATGTCGAAGGTGTACTCGTACTCAAGACGCCATGGCCTTCCATCGCACGTTCCGTATACAACGACCACAGCAGGTATTTAGATACGTACATGAGGGTATGGTCCATCTTTCAATCTTCCTTATCCGTAATAACCATATCTGTCATCAAAGCCATATCCGGGGGTCTTTTATACTGGTGATGGCGCAGCGCGTGACGAGCATGGCTACATATGGATCAAAGGCCGAGTTGATGGTCGGTGATTTGGTTTTTCGAAATATGGCACGGACCTTAATACTCTTTCTGCAGATGTCATCAATGTGTCTGGGCATCGTCTATCGACTGCTGAAATCGAGTCTGCGCTGATTATGCACAAAGGAGTTGCTGAGACCGCTGGTAAGTTCAATGCCAAGAATTTGAGTGACCGAAAGCTGACTTATTCGCGTCAAGTAATTGGCACGGCCGATGAGCTCACTGGTCAAGCAGTGCATGCGTTTGTTACCTTGAAACCGTAAGCCTTCTGTATCCCCACTTCTGAACATGAAGATGTTTATATTAAAATTTTCAGGGAATTTTCTTATGATCCGGATCGAGATGAAGCATCACTCTCGAAGGAGCTTGTTTTGCAAGTCCGAAAGGTCATCGGACCTTTTGCTGCACCGAAGAAAATATACATTGTCAGTGACCTCCCAAAAACACGCTCGGGCAAGGTAGGTAGCTTTTTGTTCAATTATACCATTAGGCGCTTACGCCTTTTGCCAAGATCATGCGCCGCATCATGCGCAAGATCGTCGCCGGAGAAGGTGACCAACTCGGTGATCTCAGCACAGTTGCAGAACCTGGAGTCGTTGATGTGATCAAGAAGAAGGTTGCGGAAAGCTCTTGAGAATTTGCGTCTAAATCCGTTTTGTGTGTAAGCTTTTGCCCTAGTTCTGATTCTCTGTTTGATGGAAGTTTGATATGGATCATTCTTGTACATGTATGACCAGAATGTTTTCACTAGTGTATACTTAGCAAATAGTATTTGATTCCACATTTCTATCTCCTAAAAAAACAACTCGAATGCAACCAGCAATTGCATTAAGTCTTATACCCTAGGGTTTATCCAAAAATATAACACGCAAAAAAGGTTTTCAAACATAAGAATTCGACACGCACGGAAATCCGTCCAACATCTTGGTGTATGAAGGCGATGCGTGGCTGGTAAGTACTAAGTCTACAGTCTACGAGTGACATTGCCGTGACTTAAAGTTAAGCGCCTAGCGGGCTCTATTTCGGAATAAAACTCAAGCGCCAAATATTCGGAGCCGTGGTAAAGTTGGTGACTCAGGAGCTTCAATGAGTACAAACCTGTAGCGTTGTTCCAACGTTGCACTGGATTCGACACCCACAGAACAACACCTGTACCTTTTGTTCTTTGTGTGGACGAACAACGCCCTGGCTTCCACTCAGTGACTCTTCTCACAAGCGGGAACTGGTAGACTACTCTACTTGAACTTCTTGAATTGTACACTCCTATCATAACTTACGTGATACTCTTTCATCGACTGGGAACGGCTGGTTCAACATATTGTGTGAGGCGTAGACTCACTTTCAAGAAATCTTAATGAGTTCTCGAGGGTTCAATGATCGTAGCAGGGGCGGCGACAGAGGTAGAGGTGGTGGAGACAGAGGTAGAGGCTATGGTGGAGGTGACAGAGGTAGAGGAGGCTACGGTGGGGATAGAGGCAGAGGTGGTGGTGCGAGTCCCGGTTCCAGTGGACGTGGAAGCCCAATTGATTTCCGCGGCAGAGGAGGAGGTTTTCGTGGAGGCGATCGTGGCGGCGGGAGAGGCGGGTTTGGTGGTTCACCAGCGGGGTCAGTGTTCATTGCAAGTAATCCACAGTTCGCTTATCCTTTATTTTTTTAGTGTGTTTTCCCCCAGTGCTCCGTCTGCTGTCGACGCTCGACTCTCCGACGGGTCTGAACAGGCTCTGGTGGCATCACTAAAATCCCTTACCTTAGGGGGAAGTGATATGCCCCTACGCCCTGGTTTTGGCACAGTTGGCACTGCGATAAAACTTCGCGCAAACTTTTTCCCAGTGCGCATACCAAAGGGTTTATTGTATGAATATGATGTAGCCATCACACCAGCTGCTGGCACAGCCGCACGCAGGGTCAAAAAGCGGATCTTTCAGCTAGCAGAGCAGACAACTGCGTGGAATGAAGCAGGAATGCGCGGCACTGTTGCACACGATAGTAGTGCGAAGCTTATTGCCCCTCGGCAATTGCCACAGCCCCTTCAAATCAAGGTGCTTTACTACGACGAAGACGAGGCTGGTCCACCAGCGCAAGGTGGGAAAGAATATACCCTGACAATAACGTTCACGCAAGATATCGATACCCAAAACCTCACGCAGTGAGTATCCGAGCCATTTTCACCAATTTCCTTCAATGATCTCCGCTATAGTTATCTCGAGGGGCAGTCGCAATATAGAAACTATGATATTCTTCCAGTCCTGGCCGCTCTGAATATTATTCTCGCTGCCCATCCACTTCGAAATGGTGTACAGGTCGGCAGGAACAGATACTTCTTCCGATCGGCTGCAGCTCCTGTGTCGCTTAACGGGGGACTCGAAGCTTGGAAAGGGTTTTATTCTTCTGTCCGACCTGCACATCGTCAACTCATGGTCAACGTCAATGTATGCACGACCGCCTTCTACGTTCCGGGTAATCTCGCAAATGCGATGATGACTTTCGCGAAATCAAGCTTTGGGGCGCGGATGACTGTGTTTGCGAAGAATGTGAGGATTAAAGCGACTCACTTGGGCTATCGGAAAACCGTGAAGGCTGTCGCATCCATGAATGCCAAACAATACAGGTTCCAATGCGATGAACTTGGCGGGCAAGTCACAGTGGAGCAATATTTCTCGCGCAGTGAGTGCTGGCTCTTTGCTTTTTTGGATATAAATCTGACAACACTGCAGAATATAACATCAATCTTCGTTACCCAGACCTGCCCTTGGTTGATGTTGGGGGTCAGAAAAAGAACTATCTTCCTCCCGAAGTCTGCGACATCTTACCAGATCAGCCGTTCCGAGGCAAACTTACAGATGAACAAACCGCATCTATGATTCTGGTTGCATGCAAACCTCCGAATGTCAATGGCAATTCAATTATCACTCACGGTTTGAATGAGCTTGGTTTCCGCGCATCTGGACCCTCTGTGCTCAATTCTTTTGGTGTCAGCATCGGCCCTGATATGACTGTCGTCCCGGGTCGAATCTTACCTAAGCCTGGGGTTAAATACGCGGGCAACATAACGGCTAGCATTGACGACAGAGCGTCATGGAACTTACGCAACGTGAAATTCGCAGTAGGAGGACGGCTGGAAAAGTGGGCTGTTCTCCTCATTCACGATAATGGAAGGGATGATTTCAGTGGTGATCGGGATCCTGCGCTGCGCGATACCATTGCCGGATTCCGCGACATGTGCTCTCGGAGTGGGATGCAGGTTGGAAGGGAAGAACCAGCATGCAAAGTTGCTCAACTCCCTAGAAAGGATCCTGCAGATCCTCTGCGCAAAGAAGCTATCAGCACGATTCGTAGTACGCTCATGGAGATAAGGCCAAAGCCAAGCCTCATCCTTGTCATACTGTCTAACGGCGACCGCGCGATTTACGAAGGGTTGAAGCATCTGTGTGATATTTACCTTGACGTGGCGACGGTCTGTGTACATGCTGCAAAAATTCGAAAGGAGAAAGGTCAACCGCAGTATTTTGCAAACGTCGCACTAAAAGTGAACATGAAGACGGGTGGGGTGAACCATAAACTGGACGAAAATAGCGGAAGATGGTTGGCTGAGGTGCCAACTATGGTAGTGGGGATGGATGTAACTCACCCTGGGCCAGGAAGCGCAAAAGGCACTCGTGAGTGTCCTTCGATGATGAACCTATTTTAATGAAGTGTACCTGACCATTTTGAATTTAGCTTCCATCGCCGCAGTTGTTGCCAGCGTCGATCACCATTATGCACAATATCCCGCAAGTCTCGAAATACAAGAGAGCAAGAAGGAGGTGTGTTCTATATGATTTTGTGAGGACGCTGTTGACGCAAATATATATCACAGATGATTACCAATTTGAAGAGTATGATGGTGGAACGTCTCAACCTTTTTAGAAAACACAATGGCAATAAATTGCCCCAGCGAGTGTTGGTGTATCGCGATGGAGTATCAGAGGCAAGCCTTGCTCAGCATCAAATGCTCATATTTTTATTCTTTCATCCTCAACTATTTATAGGGTCAATTTGCTATCGTCCGCGACGAAGAGCTACCACAAATGATAGCGGCATTCCACACATTCGATGTGCCCAAAACAGCCTACAGGCCCAAGCTGACAATCGTCATTTGCGGCAAGCGACATCATACCCGATTTTATCCCACCGAACAGGCAACCGCTGCACATGATGGAAATCCTCGCCCGGGAACGGTCGTCGATCGCGGTGTTACCGCAGTCTATGATTTCGACTTCTTTTTGCAAGGTATGTGCAAACACAGAGTGACTAGAATAAGATACCCGTACTGATGAGTCGCCATCATTCATAGCACACGGTGGGCTTCAAGGACAAACTAGGCCAACACATTACTATGTCGTCCATGATGAGATCGGGTTCAATGCAGATACCATACAAGTTTTAACGAATTCTTTGAGCTATATGTTTGGGCGGGCGACAAAGGCTGTCAGTTTGGTATCGCCAGCATATTATGCAGATGTTGCATGCGAGCGTGGACGGTGCTATCTTCGGAAATTGCTTTTGGGATACATAGGTTCTGGAGGGACGGTCGCGAGCGGAACGGGGAGCGCAAGTGCGTCTGAGGCTGAGGTTATGACAGAGGCCAAGGCTTTGTGGCGCGCAGGAGTTAGCAAGACGTTGAAAGATACAATGTTTTATCTTTAAAATGTGTGAGTGCTTTGGTTCGATTCATTCATGGAATCAAGGGCTCACATTTTCCCTATTTCATATGGTCACGGTGATGTGCATGCGTTCCTCAACATTTCTCCTGGATTTCTTGGAAGGAGTGTAGGTGATCATTGTATGATATTTATGGAGGTGAACGCCGATTTTGGGATCGATGTATAGCTCGAGATTTGTTTTTGATATTTTCGATATGCTTCAGCTTGTATCGCTACCATTGGTTTCTACTACTTAAACATCCCTGTTCTTGGAAAATTTTGTTGTTCAAGTTTGTCTTTGCAAAAAGTCGCACCAGGCGACCAGTATCTCCGAACGGACTTCAGAACTGGGTTCAAACGTCGTGACAAGAAGCTCTTAGATCTTATCTACTGACGCGATAGTGTTCCGATGGACATACTCATCTATCCCGAAGAACACTCGTCCAGTTCTGAGTTAAAGCAACTCATCAAAGATTTGGTTACCCCTCATTACACTGCACAGACTCTTCCCCATACCCTTTTCTCAGTACCAGAACATCCTTGGCAAACATCCTGCGCCCTTCTCATTTTATTAGCGATCCCAAATGATTCCACAGTTCTGAAGAAGTACACCAACAATGGCGGAAGAATCCTCGCACTCGGGGCCCATGTGAAGGTTGGATCCGGCATACTCGAGTTGACATCTTCATCGCGGTTTGCTTCTTTGGGACTAGGCTTGGGTTTGAGTTCAAACGGAGAGGATCCTGGGTCGTTCAGATTAACCGATGATGGAGAATCATTCAGTTTATCGTTCCCATTGCCATCATCGCCTACACTAACAGTTGTTCAACCTGACAACATATCCGTTTGTCGCGTTCCCCATGCGCGCCTCGATATCCCCACCGAAGAAGATCGTATTCTCGGCCGTTATACTGAAGATCATGCTGTCGCAGGCGTTCTTTTGAGAAGCAAAAAAGTCGCATTATGGTCCTGCGCACCTCCTTTGGCCACTCCCCTCTTAGAACAGTCGTTATCTGCTCTTGGAATGAGCCTGCCCGGGACACGGACTGTTTCTCTTCAGCGTGATCGAGATCAGTCCGCTGTACTCCCTCAGATCCTCTTAGCAAATCCAATGCGATGGAGCATACAACGCCATATAATGGATGCCATATTCCCCAGCGAAAATGTTCAGCGAAGCTTTTCCCGTCTCAAGGGAGATAACATCTGTGACAAGAAGGCATCAGGTTCTCTTGATATCACCTCTGCGCACAAGGGGTTGTCAGAACTGCTATTGAAGGACGCGAATGACAATTTTTGTTTCCACTACCTCAATTCGTTTCCCAATCAGATCTCGGCTCATGACCATCCTCTCTATACTGTTGATCTACGCTGTGACGCAGATTCAGATGACAAGAAAACGAAACATATCATTGTTCCAGTTCAACCCCTGACGCCTTCAGAAGAAATGACTTTTACTCCTCATTTTTCACCCAATGCCTTCTTCAATGCCTTGAACGAACTGAATTCACGCGAGAAGCCATCCAGTAAGACACTTGAACATCAATTAAATAGTTTAACAACTGAAGGCTGTAAAGTTGACACGCCATGGAATATGGGCGATGCATTACTCTATGGCGAGGCAGTGACAAGTACACAGACGATGCTTGACAAGTGAGCATATCTGTGCTATCATCTCTGGGTTTCTCATTTATACATATCTATATGTGATTTTTGATCTCGTGCCAAGGAACCCAAAGCTGCTACGAAGTCTTCCTTCCCCACTGCTTTCATTTGCCACGACACAGCTCGCAGGTCGTGGACGAGGCGCAAACACGTGGGTCTCACCCACTGGGTGCCTCCAAATGTCTCTAAGGTTACAAGTCAAACTCAAGGGGATGGACGCTTCAGGCATGTTCCCACTTGTAATCATTTTTATCGAAGATCTTACGTTGTTAGAAGGCAGTGAGCCATCGATCCGACCTTCTAATCTCGTGTTTATACAGTATCTATATGCACTTGCCGTTGTCGAGGCATGTCATGCTCTTGATCCCGTATCTCGAGGTTGGGCAGCAGATGTCCGCCTGAAGTGGCCGAATGATATCTATGGCATGTTCCCGGATCACCAAGGCAGAAAAAAAGAACTACGAAAATTGGGTGGAGTCCTTGTCAACACGAGCTTTGGCAGCGGGATAGCTGACGTTATTATCGGTAAGATAGTCGCGTGTCAACAAGCAAATCATTAGCTATGTAGTATGATTTCTCAACGTTTTTGTCTTAGGGTGCGGCCTTAACCTGCTTAATGAACCACCTATTGCATCGCTTGCGCAATTAACTCCATCTTCGACAACCCCGCCTTATCTGACCGTCGAACATGTCGCAGCTGCGATCTTATCAACTTTCGAGGATATGTGGGCTAAATTTCTTGCTCATGAGGAACGTGGATTTGAATCTTTCATGGGACTGTATCTCGAACGATGGCTACATTCGTGAGTGTTCCAAAGCGGAGGTAGATCTCATGCCTTTGACCATGACCATGAATCTTTATGATATAGTGATCAACTAGTCACTCTCACAACTACTACCCCGCAAACCGATGTCCGCATTGTCGGTATCACCTCAGATCACGGGCTTCTACGTACTGTGCCAGTGGTTCAGGAGCCCAACTCCCGAGCATCTCCAAACTATATCGATTTACAACCGGATGGAAACAGCTTTGATATGATGAAAGGGCTCATTAAGGCAAAAACATCGTGAAAAGCGAGTTCCTCGGTATCATGTTGCATTCAGAAGACTGACCAAACGCCGTGCCTGTCTCGAAACCTCTCAAAATGGACCTATATGTACCTCCCCGAATTTCTCATATATTTCTATTCGAATTTTAAGCAAGCCAACGGGCTTCATTCAATCCGACTTCTTGACAGGTAAAGTACGCTCGCAGTCGTACGAAGGTACCATTGATCTGATCTCCCATAGAGCATGCATGTCACAGATCAGCTACATATATCAAAATCCAACCTCCACCCAACTTTGTTGTTGAGTTCATAATAACCTTGATACTATTCCTGCTCCGTGATCATAAATGTACCAAATATCTCAAGCCTTACCACTCTTCTTTTCTTCATGTATCTGGAATGACGCCGGGGGTGTATAAGGAAACTGCTCAGCAAACTCCTTCCTGCTATCGGTATGGATGAAGGGACCTGGAAGGGCGTATGCATATTCTGCTCAAGACACCCATGAGCGTGAAGATCAAGAAATATGTGGAAGCCACCCACCGCCGCCGTTTCCATCTACTGATATACTGCAATCGTTTCCGTCGTAGAAGGTTACAGAGTAGTGACCCTTACTGGGCGTCGTGTACTATACCATAGACCCAATATCCCTGAGATCATTTTTCAAGTGATAGCATCCAGAGTAGCCATCTTTATCTAGTTTAAAGGTGAGGGTGGAGTACTCGGCCAGTTTTGGGTGGCCGGAGTTGCATTTTTTCCTGCCGTATAGTGTCCAGTGGAAGTTGTATACTGGCAGCTTGGTTTTACGCTTGCAGCTGCAGCGAAAGCTAAGAAAAGGGAGGCGACCACACTCTTAAAAAAACATGGTGCTGTCGGGAGATGACAGAGATCAGCCTCAGCAACAAAGGTCAAGCAAGCTGCTGCTCACAAATTAATGGTGGCTCAGAGGGAACTTCGTGGTGCGCGTCAAGATGCCCTGCAGGGTTATATACCAAAATGACATCAATTTGGCTCCTGAAGAGCACCAGTATATTTTGAGTAGAAAATATGATAACTGGCATGTGGGTCAGGAAATGTGCGGTATGATCACGAATTATGATGGACAGTGCAGGTTGTGCAATTGTATGCTCGAGGCTTGCAAGTGGTAGCAATGTGCAACGCTGTCCCCCATATATTCGACCAAACACGCGAGAAAGAGCGACTGTCTTCCTTCGAAACCTTTGGAAACATCGCTCGGCGGTACAGTAACTTAAGTATCTATTGATTAGGTTCAGCGAGTGATGGCAATTTAATGTAAACCCCCAACCTTATAAATTTACCAGCAGTGTGCTTGTATTCGAACATGTCTCAAATACTTGGGAGGCCAGTGAGGGCCAGTGGCACTGAATAGCTTCTGCCAACTTTAGATTCGCACTGTTCTACAGACCCACTGTGATCAGTCAAATGGTGCATGTGCTTGACGTGCAAACAGCTGGTCCCCTCGTTTAGGTGGCTTATTATATTGGGAAGAAGCCATGTGGTCGCTCATGATGCATGATGATTGAGTTTGTGTAAACGTTGTATACATACGTGGCCCGAGGATCTCATTTGCATACAATCCTTTCCTGATACCTATTACATGATAAGCCTAAAGGTACCGCAGTCCACATTCACCATTTCTCGTGCGCTGGGCGAACTGTAGATGATGTGGGTACTTGCTCAACGAAGGCAACCGAATGCGTTGGCTTACGATCGATTTCCCAAGTCCACGCAGAGCTATCTTGCTTGACGAGATAGAAATAGGACTGTGTCCAGAATCGGATTTAACATCGATTATGTTGAGTTGAGCTTCGTTCAGTTTTGAAGAATGAATATATACATACGTCAGCGATGCCTTCAGGGCTCAACCTAACATCATGGTTGGCTTCCCAATCAGGATCATTTCTACGTGATCTGTTGCGATCGGTTACGATAACTAGTATTGTTGTTAGTGTGACACGATGGTTATGTATTCAGAGCTTCACTTACCTCCGTCTATAATGCTCTGTGATGGAAAGTCAGTGGCTAAATTTCGAGAATACACATCAGCTGCCTTACATGAGCAACCTGCAGGAAGGAAACTGGTTAAGATTCGGGGCATATATTCAATAAAACCTCACTTACATGAATATTCTGTTTTCCGAACTCCTTCGCTAAACTTTGTGAGAGCGCACGGATCCCAAATTTACCTGCAGCAAATGCGCTAGTTGTCGTGTTGCCCCGAATAGCTGCTGTGGCTCCGGTGAATATCAAGGTTCCGCGCTTCCTCGCATTGCCTGCAAGTCCACCCTCGTTCGGGGACTCCAGTTCCTGGTTGGTGATCTCAAGCAAACTTTCACGAGCAAAAGCGAAGGCTGCTATAACGTTTGTGTCAAGCGACTCGCGGACTTCTCCCTCGCTGATTTCGAGGAACGGCTTCCAGACACCATATCCAACATTGAAGACCGCCACGCGCACCGGTGACGTTGGCCACTCGGATTTAAGAGCCTTGAATGCGGATTTAATCGAGGCAGGTGTATAATCCTCGACTGGAAAAGATTTCGCCTGGTGATTACAGAATGATTAAGAAGACATGAAGCGGTAAAGGGCAAGGAGGAAGCGGCTTACTTCGCCTCCTGTTTCGTTGATTTCCGTGGCAAGCTTATTCAAATGCTCTGGACCACGGGAGATGAGTGCGACTCTATAGCCTACTTTCGCGAAGGCTCGGCTTGAAAGACGGTGAACATGAGTATAAGCAATGGTCAATGGGGTGAATGAGGTACTCACGCGCTTGCAGCTCCAGTTCCTGAGTACAAGACTATTAGAACAACTCTGACGCAATGAAATGGCCCAATTCTTACCAGAACCATTGCCTATGCCAGCAACAACGAAAAGAGGACGCGTGAAAGACATTGTGGTTGTGAATTAACTGTACTAGTGGGAGTGTGAACGGAAGATGACCCCTATGAATAATCTTAGTTCGAATATTTATACAAACCTACCAATACAGAGCCAAGTTGCGCAATATTGACATCAGTCAGCTTCATCAATATCCTATTTCTAATGATACGTCGATTGTCATTTTATTAGGTCAGCAAGGAGACTAATCTTAGTCTTGCCACTCATCCATTGCCAACCGTGATCAGTCATGGATGAAGAAGCCATCACGCCATAGAATGACCAATATGAAGATTCCGAGAGCATGCGTTTATAAGAATCTGCAAAAGGACGGAAAATCTCTAGTATTATCAAACCAACTCCAGTACAATTAATGGTCACCGTGCAAAGCTATATGTCCCGCTTTGCTGTTCTGCCAAGCATCACGTTTCTTTGCCCAAGCGTAAATACCGTATCCTGAGCATCCCAAGACAAATTAGGACTGGTATTGACGAAGCATAGGAAAAAGCTAACTTACCCAACGAGAAAGGCACAATCCAGTAGGGAATTTGACCAGCGAGACGTTTGTAGCCGTTGAATAACCAGCCTTGGAAAATTCCCTTCGAGCCACGCTGCTTGAAGGGCGACAAAGCTGTGGATGTGGAATTTGATCGGAAAACCCGCCAGCGTGTCCGAGTTTAGTGGAGAGGATATGCGGAGAATAGTTGACGAGATTATATAAGAGAGTGCAGTGTCGTTGGTCCAGGAGATTATACAACAGACATTGGTTAGTAATTGAGGGGTCATCAAATTTAAGTCCGCACTGTAGGTGATGATGCCTCTTTGCTTCAGCATGCTAGTGTCTCCCCACCATGGGCTCTAAAGACATTATAATCGTATCCATAGTCAACGAACAGGCATATTATGCATCATTGGCCGCATGAAAGCTCACGAAAGTTTTGGCTGAAGAACAGACACAATACGCGTTTAAGAACTGTGATTTTTAACACATATATAGAGGAAAGAATACATACGTCCTGGCATATCACTAAAGCGTGCATTGGTGGGCCGCATGCTGGGCGATTGAGTATAATATCGGTGCGTGAGGTATAAAACGAACAGTTGGTGAATGGATTCAAAACCACTGCCCCGAGGTGTTCCGGAAAGGACAAACAAAGCACAAACAATGCCACGAATGCTCGAGTTGCACTCAACCACAACCACAACACAAAACGTATGTTCGGTTCTTTCGTCTTTACCATGTTTTGCTAAAGAGTGCTCTAGATTGGTCAATATGATCAGCCATGAGCAGTTGTACAACCTTGCAAACTATCTTGGCGCTTTTGCTATGATCACAGTTGTCGCATATCATTTTGTCGCTGTCAATGCAAGGTATCTCGCCACAAATGGAGTCGAGCATTCACAGTGAATAGTACGACCATTATCTCATTGACCGCCAACACTTTGACCGAGGATCACAATTACAGCTATCATCTCTACACGTTATTCGGAGCCTGGACCACTACCGGTCAATATCATTGGCATTGGTAATAATCGTGCCCTTGGACGCCTGGCATAGAATCATCTCTACAGCTGTAGTACACAACATTATTAGCAGTGACCTTCTCCAACCTTGAAGTTGAGTCTGATACCTGATATTGTCTAGCAAACAGCTCGAGTACTTCTGCTTCCCCATTCACCTTGCAAGGTTCATTCTCATCTGCTTTCTGTCATCTGTCTGTGCTCCCGGATTTGGCCCACCAGTTCCTTTGGAAGCTCTTATTGTCTCCATCATTCGTGGTTGCGGTTGAGTATCGACAAGTTCGGGATAGTCTGCGGCTTGCACATCCAAATCTTCCTTATTCGATGAACAGCAATGGCAAGCTGTCGGCTCTGTTTTGTTGCTCGTCGGATTAATGTGATGCCCCAATACAAAGCTAAAACATACCGAAGCCACAGAATGTACAGATACCTGAATTATCGCAGTGTTATGTGCGGGTATAATTAGAGTGAGACGTTGAACTCACAGCAACAACTGCATAAAGCGAAGAGTGCGTCACAGCAGTCCATTATTTGATTGAACACTGCAGTCTTGACTTTGGTGATGCTGAAATATCGCTCCACCAGGTAGCGGTCGACTTGATATATATGTTGTCAATTTACTTGTACTCCGAAGCCTTTGTGTAACCTTAAGGCTGAGAAAGCACCGCCTCCCGCGTACACACGATGCCCATCCGTCGCCATATCGATGACTGGAAACTAGTATCATTATGCATTGGGCGGAGGTGTTAGCCCGTACATCTTATACAGCTCCATGATTCCGTGTAGTTACCGCGTTGATGCGAGTCGTACTGACCTGTGACCATGCACACACCATACCGGCGGAGCGTAAACAGTACTATAAGGGACTCACTAGAATCAGACTTAGGTGCATGCTTTATGAATATTGATATGCAGTCGCAATTTTTCAATTATGTATCGACGCGACAATTAGCAAGAGAATAGCAATTTCTAGTAACCTATGTACATGACTCCAAGATTGCACATCAGCCACTCGCCTGAATCAATTCTGTTAGTTTTTCAACAGTCATGTCTGGCGATCTCGGTGTAATAGAACAAGGGAACGGAATTGGATGACTGACGAGTGAATAAAATAGTCAATCTAGATCATTAAGATTCCCATTTAGCGCACTCACATAGTTAATCCACTCGACATTTTACCGTCGATTTCAATATCATTACCATCAGCATCCTTGGCCTTCGAAAATTTGAACACGGCCAATAATAAAGCTACGGATGCCCAAAGAGCAGCGTCGGCCATGTACTTGCCCGCGCACCCTGCAATTTATTTAGTCAGATGGATAAGATCGCAGCCAGCCCTCAAATGTTACCTCTTCTGCCAAATCCGAAACTGTATTCCGCCTTGTCATCGGTCAGTGAACCGTCATCGTTGAGGAAACGCTCAGGTATAAACTCCATAGCATTGTGGTATTTGGTTTCATCGTGAGCCATGGCCCTGGAAATAAGGGGTGATGAATGGAAACTAAACAGAGAAAAAGTGACATTCATTACCACACGTTAGGGATGATCGTTGAACCTGTCAAAAGGTGAATCGCAACATGCGTGGCACGTCCTAATTAAATACCTTTGGGTATGAGATACCCGTTGTACAAATCATCCTCAGTGGTGGCGTGAGGTACACCTTGGAATAATTCAGTGACCAGTTGAGGAATCGATAAGAACTGAGAACTACCTAGAGGAAAGGCAGGCCTCCATCTGAGGGTTTCGCGGACGACGGCGTCGATGTATGACAACGCCTCTCGATCATCGAAATTTGGAAGCCTATCTTTTCCCACAACTGAATCGATCAAAGCCTGGGCACGCTCTTGGGTAGCAGGATAGAGAATCATGGCGAGAATAAAGATACGGAGAGTGGATTGGGTCTAGAGGCTCTGTCATACACAGGGGCAACGTAGAAAGTCAACAAGATGCTTACAGTCTCTGATCCCGCTGTGTAAAAGTCACGGCAATGATCAGTCCAATAGAACTTCGATCGGAACGCAATGACTTACCAAGGAACATCGTTGCAGCAACATCTTTTACTGCCCCTGTTAGTTCACTGGTGCCATCTTGATCGTCAATCTTTCGCAGGGCATCTGCAATCATGGATGGGGCATTTGTGCCTGCAGCCTGGTCCAGAAATCAATGTAAGGGGTTATATTTGAAAAGGAAGCTATCTACCAAGGCTTTCCACGTATATTGGAACGTTGACTCTACCCATTCTTTGGCGTAGCCTCTGGCTTCGGCAGCTCGTGCATTGATCTGCATTCCCGGGAACCAGGAAGGGAAACGAAGGACTGGATCCAAACGCGTCAGCCCCGCGCTATGGCAAGTAATTTGCAAAGGATAGTTACGGAATGGAAAGGCGCTGAGGATTGCTGCAACCTCAGGCCGTAAATCTTCTGTAATAATCTTTGTCGCCTTGTCGATCACAACCAAGAATGGATCTTCGCATGTAGTAGCATCGTATCCATATATGGCAGATAATATGGTAGATCCAGACTGCCTGAAAACATATGTTTTGAGGGCCAATACTGTGGATGTAAAGGGGAGACAAACAGCTTCCTATTGTGATGGGTTGTGTTAGGGAGGAAGAAAAGGTCAGATCAAGAGAACTAACAAGTGGTCCAAATAATTCTCTGGGGTGGTCAAGATATTTAATAGTAGCTCGTGAGTCTTTTCAAGTTGCAGTGGTCGATATTTGAATGCTGCATCTGGCCTTACAGCTTGATGTATGAGTCTCCTGCAAAATAAGGATCATATATTCCGAGCCCTATGAGTTGTCTACAGAAACAAGATCGAACCTATGATGCCGCCAGCCTGGGCCATATGGTTTTAACACAGAGTTGAAACCCATACCAAGCCTGTAAACCAAAAATTAGAAACAGTTGTGTAGCCGTCATACATGTCGAAGAACATACGGTTCAGTGGTAGCGATCACTGGCCTATCGGAATAGATATGAGAGCGTTGTTCCATTACTTCTCTCGCAACTTTCTCCGAGTTGATAACAATGATATGCTGTGAAAACAAACGAGTGTAGAGCAAATCACCTATAACAATTCATAAAAACTTGAGCACTGGAAACTAATCGTAATATCTACCATACTCAAGCCCCCACTTGGTGTAAGACAACCATGGAGCCTCGGTGTCGATACCAGTAACATTTCCAACAAGCGGCAATGCTGGAGGCCCGGGAGGTAAAGGTGGTCCTTCACTCCTCTTTCTGCGATTGTTGATTACAAGTGCAGCTGTCGCAAGGATAGCTAGGGCAGTCAGAGGCACATTAGTTACAGACATTTTGCAGGGAGACAGAACCCAAGTGTACGAATCGACGTACGATGGCAATCAGGTGCAAGGGTGGTCGGGTGGTTTTAAAAAACGTTCCCTAGTCAATTTAATCCAAAGGATCTACATACAATTGCGCCCGAGTTGCGCCCCCCAAACTGTGGTGTCACAGTTTCTACGAGGAACAGCTGCCGGCAGACGCTAGACGTTCATGCAAATTGTGATGACATTATGTAAAGCAGATTACACAACACGTAACGTTTCAATTGATTCGGGTGCAATGGCTTCTGGGGTCGCTGGAACGTATCCGGAGGATCAATGAGCTACTAGTCGCGAGCTGACACTTGGTAGGATCAAGCAAGCTTAGTAGCACGACCATCCAGCAGGCTTGCGGGTTTGTCAGTTCAATTCATCTTATGGATGGAAGTTCAAAGTCATCGGCGTGACAAGTAGTAAACTTGTGATTGAAGATTGAAGATCTGAATATGTATCACAATCCTCTGCTTCTCTTGTCTTCCTCAAATGTGAGCTTTACCTGTTTTACTATTATCAGCATCGATTTGAAGTTGGAGCTGCACTCGTATCAATGGGTAACAAACCTGTTCCAAAAACGCTTCATCGGTCAACGCGCGCATGCCTACCGCAGCAAGGGCTTTGGAAACGACCATACAAGCGTCATGCGATACCATTGTCCTTGCCGCTTCTGCGAATGCTGATGTGTGGTTCCCACCATCCGGAACGGTGGGGATAGCTAGGCAGCAAGAAATATCGCGGATGCTTTGTTGTTGGCATATCAGCAGGATTCAAAAAACGACTTACAGAAACCTGGATGAAGACCTGGAAGTGCTATTGGTACCAAAATAAACAGAGCGGTAAATCAGATTGTATGTTACGAGCACTGAGAGTTTACCATATGTTACATTTCCCTAATCAAAATTTATATTCAGACGCATTGATAATGTCTATCGAATGCCAAACGAGCAACATACAAAATCGGTTGATGCGCTGTGAATTCCCCACTCGTAGTCGATGGCACCATATCGTTTGCGAACAATATCAGCAAGTTCGTCGCCTGACCAGCCTATTGTTAGCTCAAAGGAGAGGAGGAAGATTTTGATTCCATACCAAGCGCTTTATTCTGTCGAATTTCGTTGCCAGTGATCCCTCTGGTGATTTTGACCTCGCAGCCAGATGCAAGGGCAGCGGCTCTGTTGATATCAACATGGGTTTTGATGTTTAAAGTATCAAGCAACATGAATGAGTCTACTCACTCGAGACATGCTATCACGCGCTTGACAGTGTCTTCGACTTCAGCTGTGGTTTGTGTGCGAACATACCAGCTGAAATTCACATTTATGCATACGTAGGAACTGATAAGCTCATCAAGTCCACTTACATCATCTTCGACTTATCAGGGATAACTGTGTAGCAGAATTTAGCAAGGAGATATTGTGAGGGACCAGAAAGCTTAACTATTAGGAGCCCAGTCCTTTCCCTCGAAGATACCATGAACCCGATAAGCGGACTTAAGTTGCTGGCGCAACAGCGAAATATTGTTATATGCTAACACAGCTGCATCTAACGCATTTTTGCCTTCCCAGGGGCTGAGTGCAGCATGAGCACTGTGTGGAGATACAGTGTGAAACGGGACAGGTATGAAAGTTAAGAAGAAAACTCGCACGTGTGGCCAGTGTAATCCACTTCGAGTCGAGCAACTGCGAGGGTAGCACTCAAACTGATAGAATGCTGGGGACCAGGAGCTGGGTGGCACCTCGAATCGAAGCTTAACGAAACATATCGGCAAGCGCAGATCGAGGGGATCGACCTACATGAGACATATATCCATTTCATTATATGCGCCTTCATCCAGGAGGCGAACCTTACCACCACCACTTTCTTCAGCTATCGCATTGTTGTGAACTTATAAATAGATTCGCAAGGTTTAGGGACAGTCATATACCAGGGGTTCCAAGCAGTATAATCTTTCCATCTATACCGAGTTGCTCCATGGCAGCCTTAGCAGCGCAAGCGATGGCTACTCCGCCTATTCCAATAAGGTTGTGTCCACAGGCATGGCCAATACCGGGAAGGGCATCCATCTCGGAATTGATTCCTAGCACGCGACCACCTTGACCGTACGTGTAAGTTGCTGCCCATGCAGTCGATAGATGATAATGTTTGGTTACGACAAATCCTCGAGACGCCATAAAGGCAGTATAGGCATCGTGTGCATATCTGAAAGGTATTTGTGTTTAGAACGCGTACATTATCGTTTGGAGTTTGTACATACTTCTCTTCGAAACCAAGCTCGGGGTGGTCTATACAGCATTCGAAAATGAGCGAGGGATTGGAAGCTCAGCAAAGTGTCACATTTTTTTCCAAAATGAAGGACTTGCCATGGATGTCGAGACTGAGGTTCCTGAGATCGTCGCTTAGGCCATCGATAGCATCCTCGATCACAGTCAAAATATCGGGCCTGTACACTTCACCTTCCTCCAATGGAGGTCTGATGTCGGGGTCATCTTCTGGTCGCCAAACAATGTCTGAGCCAATCATGATCAGATAGCTATTGCAATAACTTGTCGAAACAGAAGAGCAGCCTTGCCAGTGAGAGCTTTCCAGGGGTGTGCTGAAACGTAGTGCTAATGATAACGTTTATATAGCCTGATCTGATCAGCTGGGGACTGGGGTTCGAGTTGGGCTTCAAGCTGCGCAGTGCGGAATGAAGTTACATCACGCGGCATTCTCGCGGACTCAGTATGCCGCAGGCCTCAGCTTCTATCGAATTTCTGATCCAGTGGACGAATTATTTATTAGCCTCTTATCGGGTCCAATTTCAGACCTCTGATGAGTCGTATGACCAAGTTCTTGAAGAAGGGATGATCAGATTATTATACAGGTTAAACACTTCTTTTACTATGCTCCAATATCGAGTAAAATCTGACATGTAGGTTAAATAGTGAGGGGAATAGCTGCACCCGAAACCCTTCCGGCTCGTTCGAGCCCTCCATCAACCAGCTCGTGAGCAGGTCGATAATGGGGAGATGAACTGCCATTATGTCTGCTATTCAACAAGGAAAAGGATCTTGGTTCAGCGATACACACTGCGTTGGGGTCGGTCATGATTACATGGAAAGGTCCAAGTGACAGGTCTTCAGGAGAGACAGACGCAGGCGAAATCGTTGATGTCAGTCTAGGCTCCGCTATGCACGTTTTATCCGGATCGCTGGCAATGACTGTAAACGATCCTAGATCAGGCTCAGATGGTATTGTTGATAACGAGGGTTCGATCATGCACATGGCGTCCGGGTTATTGGCGACGAGTGTTAGAGAAGGATGGAGAGCCTCTGAAGGAGTACTTGGCCCTGAAGTTAACAATGCAGGATTGGGGAAGGTATTGTAGGTCGAGCCCAGCGATGTATAGCTAAGAATAGGGATAAGAACCAAATCGAAATCTCAATATGAACACCTACCCTTTGTCATACAAAGAACAGTATGGAACATTAAGCTTCCGTAGAAATGTCCATACATCTGAGTACGTCCAATTTATGATTGGGTTGACACGCTCGAATTCAGGCCACCCTGGATCAGTCTTGTTTCTGTGGGACAGTTTCGCTGCGATACATGCCTACTTAAGAGATCTGTATGCAAAAATAATGCGAGAAACATACCTCCATGAGGATCAGAGCGACGGGTTCCAATAAGAATCGCTTCAATTGTAGGGAATTGCATCTTATACATCTCTAGAGCACGTCTCATACCTTCACCCCCTCTGGCAGCCCCGACTGGCCTCGTTAGAGCCGCGTTTCCTAAATATCCATCGTCAAGTTTTGTAATTGGCGTGGCTATCCCAGGAGTTACGCTTTCTACAGGAAGGGGGGGCTCCGAAGGTGTTGCACAAGTGTAAAGGTCAAGGTGATAGGCTTTGGCTGCTTCAGTGGTAAACGCTTCTAGCTCTGGGAAAGGGGAAGGGACCGGGATGTTGATTGCTTTGATTGCTTTCGGACCATCTGGATACGGGCAGCGCTGAGCAAGTACTGCGGTATACAGGTGCAATAACACAGTGCCTGCAAATGGTGTATTTATAAAGATGTCCTTCGGAATGACGGGTACACGCACAATCTTTGCCTCCATTGAAGCTCAGAGAAACCTTGTCTTGTCTGAAACAGTGTTCAGCTACGAGAATGATTCCACTCACAAATAACTCACCCAATATTGTCTAAACATTCCTTTATGACGATTAGTGCCTCTTCAACGAGGGGCGCGATAGGATCTTGAGATTCTGCCAGCTCGGAGACTTCTCGTGCTATCTTCTGATAATCCATAACGACTGGATAGCAGGGCTTCTATCCAGTAAATTGTCAAATAGTGACCTTGAATATGTGTGGAATGGAGATCTACGACTAACAGTACTTCAGGTATTTCATGTAAGTATCGAGGCGGTATGGGTTTGAGAGTGCAATTGTGGGAATATAGATGATATTCGGTGTTTGTTCGATATATTTCATCAGCGTATAAATATCAAAGTTCTTCTCATCTCAGTTGCCACTCCAAGAGATCTTAAAGCAGCACAACTATGGCAGCTACCGTGCTCGTTACAGGTGGAACTGGGCTCGTAGGTAAGGGTATCGAGTATGTTATCGAACATGAACCGGAAGGGTCGCGCTTCGGAAAGAAACCGGGTGAAACTTGGATATTCGCCAGTTCTCGAGATGCAGATCTTAGGTATTTATCGGTTCAAAGCGATAGAAAAACATTTGATCTAATCGAAAAGCTCTCGACATTCACTAGAGATCTGCAAGAAACACGAAAATTGTTTGAGAAATATAAACCGACTCATGTGATCCATCTGGCTGCCCTTGGTGGGTAAACATCTATATTTCAGAGATGTCAGTTATTCTGATTGGCGATTAGTTGGTGGGCTTTTCGCTAACAGAGAGCGCAAAGTAGGACTCTCGTGTACCCTCCGATTCGCGATCTGATAGCATCAACTTGCACAGATGACTTTCCTTCGTGACAACATGCTTATCAACGACAATGTTCTCCACACCGCTCATCTGCAGAAGACGCAAAAAGTCATCTCGTGTCTTTCAACTTGCGTATTCCCCGATAAGGTTGAATACCCCCTCACAGAAGAAAAAGTACACCTTGGTCCACCCCACAACAGCAACTTCGGATATGCTCATGCAAAGAGGATGGTTGATGTGCAAAACCAGTCAGACATCTTGATCCTACGTTGTGGAACATACTAATACATTGATCAAAGTGCCTACAAGGAAGAATTTGGATGCAATTTTACATCTGCAATCCCCACCAATGTATTCGGTCCTCATGACAATTTGTGGGTCTGCTCCTTTGATCTCACGTCAGGTCACCAATCATCCGTAGTGACCTTAAGCACGCCCATGTTATGCCCGCCCTCATTCATAAATGCCATCTGGCAGGAAGTACGCGCTGTCTTCCTGATAAAATATGTAAAAAGCTGACCGATGTCATAGAAAATGGAACACCATTCAAAGTCATGGGTGACGGTTCGCCATTGAGACAGTTCATTTACTCCCGCGATTTGGCAAAACTTTTCATTTGGCAGTTGCGTGAATATGACGATGTAGAGCCCGTCATTCTTTCTGGTGCGTATTACATCACGGCGCTCGGTGTTTGAATAACCGCTTGATCATAAAATTTCAGTTGACGAGAAGGATGAAATCAGCATCAGGTCATTGGCAACGTCGATCGTCAAAGTCATGGGATTCGATGGGAATGCAGAGGTAAGAAGCCTCTCCCACTATATATTCAATCCTCTAAACATTTATACATGTTAGTTTGAGAACGAAGCAAATGACAATGGCCAAGATCGCAAACCTGCATCCAATGAGAAGTTACTCAGCCTCATTGGACGAGATTTCAAGTTCACACCCTTCGACATTGGTTAGTTCTTGTCCCACCTTTAATCAGTATTCATCCCAAAGATTCATGTACTGTACAGCCCTTCAAGAAACTGTTACTTGGTTCCGTGACAACTACGCAAATGCCAGAACATGACGTGTTTAGGCGATTGTCAGTGGGTTTCGTGGCACAGAATTAGTAGCTTCAAATGTAACATCTAAACATGATAATCGACACGGTATACCAAGTTGATTTTGGAACATAGCAAGCGTTGGGTCCCCGATTTTGGCTGGGCACGATTCTGAGATATCTTTCCGATTTTATCCTAAATCGGATATCTTGAGCACGGTGCCGATCTCGTTAAAAGTCCACATTGCTGTTGGGTGCGGGGAAATGTCATCGACGCCCACCATCACAAGTTTCACACGCCATTCTTTGTCGCTGCAAAGAAGTTCCATTGGACGATAGGGGACTTTCGACGTAATGACTTTACGATATAATGATGTGGTCCACGGGTAAAGTTCAATCGAAACCACTGCGATTCTATGACAAGGAGATCAAAGTTACTAGGAAGTGTCAATTTCAGCCTTACAACAATCATCGAAGAAATGGTACGAAGTTGACTCACAAAGAATTTCTTGTGAAGTTTCGATCCAGTTGTCTCAATCAAATCAGATTCTTCGGGGGTAAGGTCAGGGACATTGATGGTATCAAGATATTCCCGGATGCGTTTTGGTTTGGACGAAGTGCTAGGGGAGATCATCAGTTTTGGGACATACACCATAAAAAATTGCATGGGCTGACGTCACGACAAGGATTTTTTTCTGTTGCATCCACTTGTTGAGGACCTGCCCATCGGAAACAGGGCTCCCCCGAGTAGTTTCCAGCCTCGAACGAATTTTCTCGACAACAGGATCCAATGGTCCTCCCTTTTCCCGGAACAGAGGTGAAAGGCCACCATATGAAGAGGTGACGATGCCATGTTTTGCATGCATGTCAAGGACAGATTGGAGGGACTTCCAGACGTATGGGTGAAGCTCGATCTATAAATGGGATATTTCTGAGAACTTGCTGTTGCTGCTAGAATAGATCACCCTGTACACACCTGGTTTACTGCGGGGGAAATAGAACCGACTTCCAAAATCTCCTTGAGATGCTGGGGTTGAAAGTTGGAAACACCAATGGATTTGGTCAGCCCCTCTGACTGACATTCCTCCATTTCTTTCCACACCTGCCCCAATCGTCCCGGGCCCTGGTGGTGGCTAGGTGAATGGATGAGATATAAATCAACTTGCTGCAATCCCAGCTTTTTTAAAGAATCCTCCAGTGCCGTCTTAGCGGTCTGACCGGACTGTAGTTTTGTAAGTTTAGTTGTGACGAAGATCTCGGAGCGAGGTTTCCCAGATGCAACGATCCCAGCACCTAGAGTGGTCTCGTTGTTGTACATCTGCGCTCCATCGAGATGGGTGAATCCATTTTCGAGAGCGATCTTTACGGCTTCCGTAGCATCTTGCTGATATAGTGCTGTCCCAGTGCCAAATGCAATCCAAGGAACCTGGTGACCATCGTTGAAAGAGATGCCTGGCACAGACATTGACATTGGTGAATGTTTGAATTCGTTGAGAGGCTGGGAGAAAACTTAAGATAACCCCGGAGCTGGATGCTTTGGTTTTAAATATGGATGTGTGCTCAAACAGGGGCTAATCAAGTTGGGATATCGGAATAGCGGGATCCGCAGAAACCGTTGAACCAGTTATGATAACCTGACTCGATAAAGCACTGGTATCTTTAGAAAGCCAACATGTGAGCTGCAATGGCCAACGTTTCAGGTCTATCGCAATCACGTTTTTCCTAATTTCAATTCTATCAAACAGAAGAGTCAACCGATTTTGAAGTTGTAGTACATGTGATGGGAACACCGAGTTGCAATCATATGCCTGATTGTTTTTTTTCAAACCTCCTGTTCAAACTAGTTCTGGTCCTCAACGAGACTCTGCACTGCTTTCAGATCAGCCTCAACCATCTCTCTGACGAGGGAATCGAAGTCGACTTTGCGCTTCCATCCGAGAGTTCGCTCGGCTTTGGCGGGATTTCCGAGGAGGAGACTATGAAAGAAAGAAAGTTGCGTCAATGATTCGCTCCTGCATTGAGATTGAAAGAAGATATTTACTCGACTTCTGCAGGTCTGAAATATCTCGGATCGACCTTGACAATGACTCGATTCGTCTGAACATCGATTCCCTCCTCGCTGACACCAGTGCCACGCCATCTAAAAGCGGTCAGGATTATGTTTCAGGGTAGATATCCATAATAAACATACTTGATTGTTATTCCCACCACGGCAAACGCCTTATCAACAAACTCCCTCACGGGGTGGGTTTCTCCAGTCGCGAGAACAAAATCTTCCGGTTCAGGTTGCTGTAGCATGCGCCACATTCCCTCGACGTAATCCTTGGCTATATGCATCCCCCACCAAATAGGTCGAACGTGAAACTTACCGAGGATGAATATATCATTGACTTACCGTGTCCCCAATCTCTCTGCGCGTCAATGTTTCCGAGATATAAGCAGCTCTGTTTGCCAAGCTTGATGTCCGCAACGGCCCTGCTGATTTTCCTAGTCACGAATGTCCTTCCTCTACGCGGACTTTCGTGGTTGAACAGGATCCCATTACACGCGTACATCCCGTACGCTTCCCTGTAATTAACCGTGATCCAGTAAGCGTAAAGCTTAGCAGCACCATACGGGCTACGAGGATAGAATGGAGTAGTCTCGCTCTGCGGTGTTTCGACGACCTTGCCGTACAACTCAGAGGTTGATGCTTGATAGAATCGGGAATGCGCTGAGAGCCCGACTGTACGGATGGCGTCAAGCAAACGCAACGTGCCGAGACCATCAACATCAGCAGTGTATTCGGCCATCTCAAAAGATACTTTGACGTGAGATTGAGCGCCGAGATTGTAAATCTCAGAAGGCTGAACTTGAGCGAGGATGTACACGAGATTGGTGCTGTCGGAGAGATCTCCATAGTGAAGGTGGAATTTGTTTGGACCTACGTTCCGTCAGTCCAAACAACCAACGGCAGTGAAATTGATGAAAACATACGCTCGTGCTGATCTTCGTACAGATGATGCAATCGCCCAGTGTTGAAGCTGGACGAACGACGAATGATACCGTGAACTTGATAACCCTTGGATAACAGAAGCTCGGTCCTGAGCGTTAGAGAACGATTATTAACATGAATGTTTGGTCATATAGGAGATAAAGGAAAGGGTGTATTGTGAGTTGAAAATACATCGAATCGCGAATCTCCAATTGATAGATCGATAGGATCGTGTCGAAATCGTGGTCGGGAATTTTGAATCTCAATACTTACAGGTATGATCCATCCTGGCCAGTGATACCTGTAACCGAAAGCGAGGAACAATATTTCAGTACAGTCTTATCGCGTAGACCAGAAACTAGAATTTCGAAACGTTAAAGTATGCGTTGCGGTCACATGAACCTTGAGTAGCATTCAACATCAAACTGCCAGCAAGCGTATACGAACGACGTTCGAGATCGTGCTACGAAGAAAGTAACCAGCAGGCGACGCACCAGAAATGAGTGCAACTTTTCTCTTTCTAAACTCCTCGACAGAAGGGAGGTCAAGCTTGATAAGTGGGGCCTGGGGTTCTGACATATTCGCAGTTCAAGGGTGAGGCTTGAGGATCGGATCTGTTTCGATGTTTCGTGTTTTATACAAATGACACGCTGCAAATGCCTTTTTCAAATGGCGCTGATTGATATCACGATCTATCACGATCCGAGCGTCAAACCACCTGTCACTACCGCAGCCTCAAGGCTGTAAGTTGAGGTGGAGTGGAAAGAAAATAGGACAGGTCAATAACGTCAAACAACGCCTGTTGTGATATATACGTAGATATCTAGTATTAGCTACAAAGTACAATGGTGGTGACACGGGCTAAGTTGTACTTACATGCATAGTATCGAAGAGTACGCATTTATGCCTTGCAACGGGCACAAAATTTGACTCTTGACTGCGAATCTTTGTGTATGTCTGGGTTATCTGCGAGAAGCGACGTGGAGCTAAAAAAAATTGAACCTCTAATTCATGGTGAAAAAAATCCGCTGTGAGGTTTCCAACTACCGACGACGGGGATCGAACCCGCAACCTTTGCCTAACAATAACAGCGGGTAGGAAGGCAACGCACTACCATTGTGCTACGACGGCTTCGCATAGTGAACGGAATATGTATATCATAAGATAACTTGAGGAGTCCAACCCACGAACTTGCTACTTATCACAAGCGAAGCTCGGACTCTTACACAACCATGCTGCGCGGGGTTAAGCTGCCAACCCGTTGAATTCCAAACTTTGGTCTGCTCTGCACATCTTGTGAGCATCAGGATATCGACGCAAACGGCTTGCACCCGGACAGGCATTCCGAATGCAGACGCCACGGATAGGATCATTTTGTCGTCATCTTACGAAATGATATGGAGGAAAAAGTGAATCCGCTAAGTCCCATGGCCCGACTTCATGATGATATACTCCTCATATGTTTCAAAAATGACATCAAATTGTGGGAGCATACAAGCGGAAAACGCACGGATGACCCACATGATGCGGCAGTTACCATCTCACATGTCTCCCGCTACTGGTGTCAACTCGCACCCAACACCCCCCACTCTGGACACATGTTTGTATCACGCCCAACAAAATCTCAGACGTTGGATTTTTTTCGCGATTTTCTTAGCAGATCTCACAGTATGAAGATGTCGGTGTATTTAAGACATTGCGAGGATTCTATATGTATAATTCACTTAGCGCAGGGTGTGAGGTGAGTTCTGTATCTACATCAAGCACGACATTGATAATATCCGTAATCACCCATCAGGGCTATCAAGTGGTGTCTCGTTACAAGAGCAATAATTGGGAGAATGAATACGATGGCTATCAACCGGTTATCGAGGTTCTTTTAACTGCTTCACATCGTATCGCCCTCATGTCAATCCAGAGCTCTGTAAACATGATCAAAGAGATGATTGCTAAGTTCTCTCACAACGTCATCTTTATCCTCGGGTCCTCAATTATTTATAGCTTTGGCTGCGCTGGCTATCACCAATCCTCTTGGCACGGAACCGCTCAATTACTACCAATTTCAAGCTCTTCTCAAAGAGTCGGTCAATTTGAAAGTTCTTACCATCGATGCCGTCGCTATTACCAGACCATATGATTCCGCGCGTCTTAATATCAGCGAAATACCAATGTTAGAGCATTGTTAGAGCATCTATCTTTCACCGCACCAACATCTGATGATTGGAAGTTTTTTGCTTCCCTATCCGTCCCAAACGTACGCCAAACCACCTTTCTCAACTTGTCCTGCGTCACGGAAACATATAATATGTTTTTCGAGAACGATCTTTCCAGATTTCCTAATGTGGCGACTCTTGCCCTGGATAGCTTTGATTCTCGACGGGATGATGTCGCTGAACTATTTTCCAGAGCATTTCCGAACATCACTTCTCTCACAATCGATGTAGCATCCCTTATTTCCCTTGCTTAGGCTTACGTGCATTATCGTCAAGATGCATCCGGTATCCTCATATCGGATGACAAGACAATACCAAGTTGGCCCTATATGCATCGTATTTCTCCATCGCTTGCTGCTGGCTGAAGTGGCGACAATCCGAAGCAAACTGTTCGTTTTGCATATATATTACTGGGATGATTGCAGCGCGCAGCAAAGTAGGCGATACTGTCTTTTCCAGGCACCTCAAGTAACTACAACTGTACGGCAAACCAGAAAGATATCCAAGACATGTATGAAGATACTGATAGGTATAGTCTCTTCGTGATATGTTCTCATCAATCAGACGCTGACTGGATATGAATAGTTCTTTGTTTCACGGGATTGCTTTATCAATTTCATCTTGAGAAAGTTCTCACTGACCCAGTATTTTGAACTTTGAATCGATTGAGTTGCAGCGATTCCTCAACAATGCTAGACTCTGCCAGTGAATATGTATGCACATATTACAGCTCTTTCAGCCGGGTTTCGAAATGTGTGATAAGGATGTATGCAGAAGCTATTTGGCTAGCTGGACCGAATTCTCTCACCGATCGCAATTTCTCTCATGGGATACACAATCAAATCACTCTTCGACTGTTGAACAACCCATGACCGGTTGTTCCTACATTGATCTAGAAATGGAATATTGCATGTGAGTGCCATCTTCCCGAGGTTTCCGAAACGCTGATAGCAAACGTTTAAATAACTTTAGGAGTTGCGTTCCAGTAGTATACGCCATTTCCCATGTCTGAATCTTTTGGTTATGGAGACCTCAAATTCGAGAGGCCAGCGAATCAGGTCAAAACAAACAATGTTCCAGCAATCCCTAAGCGCATCCATGACGGGATGAAGGCGTACGAAGATGCCGCCCGCGGTGTGTCCCCCCACCCCCGCCACGACCGAACTCATTTATCTAATTTCCCGAAGGTTTTCATCTCGTTTCTTTCGAGCGCAGGGTCAAAGACATGTCAGGACAGGAAGTATCCGGAGGAATCATAGTATCGCACCGTCCTGCCTCGGCCCAGGTCTCCCAGCTATATCGGATGTCTTTTGATACCTCCAAAGCAGATCTCGAACGCATCACTCATTTTGAAACTGGGACAGGGAGAATTATCTCTGACTTTGTGACCATCATTGGCGATGATTGGCGGGGACTTCATAGAGCTGGAGGGGCCATCATGGTTATGGATCTCGATGGAAGTGAACACTTTCAATTATGGTTTGTCATTATGTTCGCGTGTTGCTGTGCTTTCACGAGCATATTCACAGGCGTTACTGGGAGGACGCAATTTCCCGACAAATATTACCCAAGATTGATGGGGAACTCAGCAATCTTCCAGGAAAAGGACGCATCGAAAGATTGACGCATGATGATTTCAGGTATCAGAATCTTGTCATTTCCAATTCAAACAAGTGAGTCTTCCTTGTCACACGTACTCACTTTTCATAATAATTTCTCCAGGTTGATGGCCTTCTCTTCTAACAAGGAAAACAATGCCGATACTTTGATATATCTCGCTGATTTCTCTGCTTCAAATGCGAACGCAAAGGCAGATTCAACACCATTCACCCTTCCCTCGAAATTGGTTACTCCGACAACTGGACAGGGGACTACACACTGGACTGTTCATGATTTCTCTATCGATGACAAGTATCTCGTTTTAACAAAGGATTTTGGAAACGCGTACAAACATCTATATTCCGTCCTGCTTTCAGAGTCTTCGGTACCTGAACTTATAATTCTTCCAGGCTTATCGGAAAACGAAGAAAACACTGTGTATGAGCATTTGAGCTTCTCCCGTGATCCAAATCAGCCCCATTTGCTCTTTATTGTCACCAACGGGTATGGTGATTTTAACAGCGTCGTCTCATACAATCTTCGTACCCACGATGTAGTCCACATTACAACATTCAGCCCAAACCTTCACGCCCGCCGTCCTATCCCATGGGATATTGAAGCTTTGAAGGCGACTTCACGCAGTATCCTCTTCATTGCCAACTTTGAAGGCTGGAGCAATCTTTTTGTTATGCCTTTATCGGGACCATTCCAAGATACAGTGATTGAGATCAAAATGGACCATGAAGGAGGTTGGATGTCATGTCTTCCTAACGAATTGAACGGGAACCCCGACGAGATTGTTTTCAATTTGACGTCTTACCGTTCCCGGGGTTACCTTGGCAAGGCGGACATATCTGCAGCATTTACCAAGGTCGACAGGGATGACAATGGCAATGCATATATATCTGTTTCGACGGATCTTTATCGCCAAGCTTCTGCACCTTCGGAACCGCAACCAATCGCACCAAAGCTCATCAGATATAAGAGTTTTGATGGACTGGATGTCCCTGCGATATATTATCACCCTAGTAATGGCCGTTCAGCTGTTCCAGCCATCATTGGCATTCACGGTGGGCCTGAATGGCAAGCCACAGCAGAATTCCGAATGTGAGTACACATTGGAATTGAAGGTTGTAGTTATTAGTTTTGACCTCAATCTACAGCCCCATTCACGGCTATATACTAAACAAGTTAGGTTGTGCCATCATCTACCCGAATGTCCGCGGAAGCACTGGTTACGGAAAACGATATATGGCAGCAGATGATGTTTTGAAACGTGAAGATTCAGTGAAGTTTGTTAACTACTGTGCTAGACCGGATATTGGGCGGCTCATCTTGAATTTAGAGATATTGGGGCACTCCTGGATCACATTGCCAATGATATGAGAAATGAGCTTGACTCTGCCCGCGTCGCTGTCATCGGAAATTCTTGTGAGTTGGGTTT
>MU267676.1:54424-80428 GCA_021014935.1 Hygrophoropsis aurantiaca
TTGGGCTTCGTTGATAGAGTTATCTGATGAATTATGATTCCAAGACGGAGGTTTTATGGTCTTTGTGCGTCATCCTTTGTTCGTCGATCTAAACATTCTGATAGATCAGGGTTAAGGCCACACTTTCTCATTATTCGCACAAGCTCGCCTGCGGAAACGCGAACTTTGGCATCACACATTGGCCGACATTCCTTCAGAATACTGCTGCCGTACGTCGAGCGAATCGCAGGCGCGAATATGGCGATGAAACCATCCCCGAAATAAGGGAGTTCCTGGAGAAGATATCACCCATCAATAGCGTATCAAAGATTGCCGTGCCATTGCTAATAACTCATGGAGAAACGGACACTCGGGTCACCATTCATGAAGCAATCAATATGTACAAGGTTATCTCGAAGAGCGTGCATTCAGAGTTCATCGTTTGCGAAATGGAAGGTCATGGTATGTTCATGCCACGTACTCGAAGAGCGTTCGAATTCTTTTCTAAGCTCGTGTTTAGGCTACAAGCAGAAAAGTGTCATTGAATACACCAACGCAGCAGAAATTCTCTTCTTGGAACGATACCTTCTTAACAACTCGGATTTGTGATAAGTTTTGGAAATTTGGACAAATATATTCGAGATATCCAATCATGTTTTTGATCAACGCTAACAAAAGCAATATCGCTATTGTGAAATCGTTAGCGGAACCTTGTGTGATGGCTTGAAACATGAGTCGGCGAAAGATGACGAGACGATTCTCTCTCGAGTATGATTTCCAACGCAATCACACAAACACTCAGCTGCTTGCAAGGCTAGTGGCTGCATCTTTCATCGATAATTTCGTGTTGAGTAAAAAATCGCCATCATCTCGGTAGTTGACAAAAATCCCAACACAGGGGTTATTTCATTGATGTACTGGTAGAACAATCGTAACCATCCCCCGAACCCCCTTAATAATTTTACGATCAAGAAGACGTATCGCACGTCCAGGTACCACAGTCTGGGTATGTCTGCGGTTGCGGTATACATATGAACCTCATTGCCATTAAAATTGTTAAATCACACTCACCATGGGGAACAGAGGCAGGATCTGGTTCCAGTATTGGCAAGTCCAATCCCTGGCAGTGGCATTGCCGGGAAGAGCGCCAGTTTCAGAAATACCGAGCAGTGCAAGCGTTGTTGGGTCTGAGGGATCGTATTGATTCCATCCTGGGATGCGGGGACCCAGTTCGGGATCTACGAGAAGTTTTATGATTCAATGGATATAGGGAGAACGGAAAAGGGGAGGAACCTACCCTTGATGAAGTTGGTCCAGGCAGTAACCATGTAATCAGAAACATTCCATTCAAATGGTGTTGCTGGGATATATGGTGCTTGGTCCGCGATGGTGTATAGTGTGCTACATGAATCGTCAGTAAGATGGTTTCATATTTTCTGGGCACATTGCTTACCCCATAACAAATTGGATATCCTCGCCTATTATACAGTAAGCACTGAGGAATGACATGGGCAAGTGAATGTGCAGCTGTGCTCACCATGGAAAGTTCCGATGGATGCTCCTTCTGCGTTTAAGTTATCAGCAACGAGGGCAAACTCATATCGCCAGACAGGGAGTTTCAATAGTTGAGTTCGCCACAGCGCCAGATTACTGGAAAGACAGATCATATGTGCGTCCCGCCACATCGCAGACGTAGCATTGATGATCGAAGGATATTTCTCTGATGGAGAGGGATACAACCCAAGAACAACGTCGATATTTGCCATAGGGAAATTGAGGTTATTGCTGTGTCTATAGTTTTTATTGTTTATTTAGCCAATATAAGGATGAGCGAGAGAGGCATACTTACATGTACGCAGTTTCATTTGTGTAAGAAGTAGGTTCTCCGTTGACGATTGTTTGACCTTCATTCTGCAATCAAATAAATCAGAGAACGTAAAAATTATGAATTTTAACTAACAAACCTTATTGTTACCAATAAGCAGTGGTACTCTCGCAGTTTGTTCAATAATTTGCAGCCTCACGGGGTCAGAAAACACAGTGATGTTATCGATGACAGGCTGGAACTGAGCTCCTGAGTCGATAAGAATAGCCTGGAGCGCAAATGCATCTTTTGTTCGAAGACAGTCGAGTTGACCAACTCCCAGAGGGCAAGACTGGTTCTGGGCGATAATATCCAATTGTTGACCAAGCGGCCACATGGGTTGCGAGGCTAAACACAAGCCATCAGCCAAAATACACCTTGCAGTTCAATAGCGTACTATCTGAGCTCTGCATGACAGCTCCTCGAATGAGCGGATTCTCCCAATAAGCTCCAAGGTAGTAGAGCGTCATTTCTTGTTAATTTTATAAGTGACACGGCATAAGATAGTATTATATACTGCTTACCTGCCCCAACGGATTCACCTCCAAAAGTAATCTTAGTCGGGTCACCACCGAAAGTGGCAATATTAGCTACGGTCCATTCGACTGCCGCACGGGTATCAAGGACAGCCAAATTTTGTGTCTCTCCTGCGGCAGCAATCTCTGGCGAAGCTGGGAACGCCCAAAGTGCCAAACGATAGTTGTAGCTAACGAAAACGATGTCCCGAGCTGCGAGCCATGAACCATCGATCTTCGGATCCGATGCTGCATTGCTGGTGAACGTTTAGTTTTCGAAGCTCGTTATTTGCTCGTTTAATAAGACAAACCTGTCAAAACCACCTCCACTATGACACCCAAGTCAGATCTTGGAAAACGGAAGAATAACAAGCGCTTACAATGAATAAACATAGACAGGAAGGTTGCTGGCACCAACAGGAGCCACTACATTGACAAACAAGCAATCCTCGCTTTGGTTTTGGGTTCCATTGCCTGCATTATATATTCCCTGCATGCAAGCAGCTCCCATCGCTGTCGCGTTGATCGTGGTCTCCGAGTAGTAAGGCTGAGGCGGCCGCCATCTGTTTGCACCAGCAGTGGTGGCTGCGAAGTTAATACCGTACCATTTGTACAAGTCCACTGAAGTAGTGGTCGTATCGAGATATCCGAGGACAGTACCGGAAGTCGTGTTACGAATGAGCGGGTCGGGCAAATTCTGTGCCAGAACGCCTGGCAAAGCAGCTAGGCTTAATGCGAGCGAAACCGATGCTAAAAGATTCATAGCTAAACCTGAGTTCACGCGTACCTCCCATTATTTGCCTGACTTTATAAGAAGGTCGCGATGAGGTTATATTTTGACCATTGTCCGACCACTCACCGAGAAACCACTGCTCACATGTTGGAGCAGAAGCATCACGAGATATGTTCGGAGCCCCGCGGAAGCAGCTACAGCCATTCTATTCCCACTGGAACTGCAGATATATCAGTTCCTGGATAATCAATGGCCGGAAAACGTCAACAATGTCCACAAAGCAGCGCAGAGACTGGCGGTATGATATCGGTGAAATCGCCTCGTGTGGAGTATGTATTCTGAAGGCCATCGCGAGGTGATCTCACGTAAATTATCCTTTCTGTGATCGATGAGTGAAGTTTACTGATATTTCCAACCTTTCCAGTCTATGCTATCGCGTGGAAAAAGATCAGGAAATAAGATGAAGCGAGCAAGGTAAAGACATATCCAACAGATCGGAAGGTCGATATGTGCGTGACAACAAAAATGAGCGCACCTCGTCAAGTAGCCATATCACATGACTGATTAAGAACATAAAACATTGAAGGTGTGACATATAGTTACAAGTGAGCCTTGGCTACGAGGTATCGCTCCAGGAATAGAATTGCGGCCGCATTAGTATACTCGATAACACTCTTCTGCTTGTAACCTTGAAAGAGTCGCAATTAAACCATTTAGTATCGTGTAGATATTGAAAAGGAGACATACCATGCCCTTCCATCTCACAAATAACAAGCTCTGTTGGTACATTCTTAGAAACGATCCGATACATATTAACAGCTTCATCAACGGTAACACGACTATCCGTCTCTCCGTGCGTGATTAGCAGAGGCACCGTAATTTTGGAAGCGTTGTTGATTGGAGAGATCCTCTCTAGGAATTCCTTAATCTCGGGAATTGTCTCGTCACCATATTCGCGCCTGCGATTCGCCCTGCGGACAGCTGCAGTATTCTGCAGGAAGGTAGGCCAGTGGGATATGCCAAAGTTGGCTATACCACACATAAGTTTAGAAGAATAAAAGGTTAGGCTGGCCTATGAAACCTCAGTTCAGTTCACATCCAGCGAAGAATTGATAACACACAAAGACCATATAGCCTCCATCTGTATCGCAGTTCAGCCATAAATGATGGTGAGGAAGAAACAGCCTTCTTACAAGACCCTCCGGTTAGAGCAATGCGGGAAGAGTCCAGTTCGTTCTGCATAGTCTCGCCAATATAATCCAAAAGAGCGCCGATATCCCTGAGATGTCTGTTAGAAAGGTTCAAAATAATCCAACATTCTGCTAACTTCACTGAGTCTTCACGTTTCTCGACATCATCGGCAGCCATGTAAGTTTTCCCATATCCCGAGCTTCCTCGGACGTTTGGATAAATAACCGCACATCCCAGCTCGTTGAGCAAGTAGCCATGAGTAGGCCTATAAGCGCGCTCTATATGGCTCTATAACGATTCTTAAATTGTACTTACGTGCGATATTGAGCGGTTGCTTGGGATGCTGGCCCGCCGTGAATCCCGATGACCACCGGCACAACAGACTTTCCTCCGCTGGGATGATAGTATACTGCAGGAATTTGCATTCCATCAAAACTCTTGAATTTTATCAGTTGGGGCTCAACAGCTTTGGGGTCGGAAATAGCTGCCGCTTGACTGTATGTCGCTAGAGAAGCAGGGATGTACGGGTTGCCATCCGCATCCACCTTGACTTTGCGAAGTTCTGAGGTGATATCTATGCGTGCAACAAAGCCTCTGGAGCGGTATGATGACAACTTGAGAATAACTTCATTCGCCTTTCCGTTCAAATTATTTGGATGGCAAGTAACCCAGCCCTTTTCCCACTCCAGTTGAACTTCGATCACTTTATTTTTGTGCGATCCGGATAGGGGCATGACGAAAAGACTGGTCCAACCTTCGATGTTTGCGGTGAAGAGCAGACTCTCTGGCGTGACTTTAAGGCTCTCCATTTCGTACGAAATACGACGTAGAGCATTCAATTCAGGCTGAGGAGTGGTGACGTGGGTAACAGATTGCGTCTCGATATCGTACGAAACAACCGAGTCGAAGTCACCGTATGCATTCGTGACAACATGGATTGTATGAGCCACATCCGTGTTTTGGGAGAAATTCGCGAAGCTATTCGAGATTTCTTCCAGTTTCTCTGATGAATTGGGAAGTGTGACGAGCTGTGGAGCTGTAGGTTCCGGGCCAGAAATATCGATGGTATACATGGCCCTGCATGATGAACTGACGATTTTTGTGATCAAGATGTACTTGTCGTCGATTGAAACACTCTCAACCGCCCATTGGGTTGTACCTTGTCCAGTGGTAGGAGTTAATAACCTCGAAGGCAAAGTGAAGGGGGCCCCATCTGCCTTTGCACCCGTCTTTGAACCGGTTAGTTCGGTTACATAGACTAGCGTATCCCTCTTATTCTCCTTGTTTGAACAGAACAGCATGAACCTGTGATTCTGGTATTAGTAGCGATTCAAATGATAGAAAAATGATGCACTTGTCACTCTGCGAAATTACGACGCTCGTGTATTTGAACCCGTCGTTGGTCAGCCTTTCAATTCGCCCTTTCCCGGGAGCATTGTCGAGTTCCCCGTCTATCATTGGTAACGTCTTCTCAGAGAAAGCATCCTCCCAGTATCGCCTGCCAACGACTCAGACATCGGGACAGCCCTTTGATATTCAAGGGAAGGCACAATACCACAGCTGAAACTGTTCGTTCCCATCTAAATCCATCGCCATGATAGCGCCTCCACCTCTGAAAAATCCTCTCCAGTCCTCGCCAGCGATCGAACGAAACGTGGCGATCGTTCGGCCGGTTCCGATGTCGAAGTAGGTAAGACGTTCAAGTTGCGTGGAAGCAACATCGGTCGACATTCGATATACCTGCGACACCTGTTCTGATTCTGGTCGATGGTAGAGAATGATACCTCCTTCAACAATTTGTCCGTCTGGGCTTTTGCTCGAACGCTCATATCCAAGCATTATAAAGCCTTGTCAAGCTCATGGTTAGAGACTAGGCGGTCAGAATGGATGGACGACATAGTGATATACCTCTCGAGGCATTTTCATAAGTTCTCATTCCATCAAAGATTCGTTGCGGAACCGCTGGGACATTGACTGCTTTGATGTGTTTTGCAGGTCTGGTAAACTCCAGATCGCCATAGTCGACTGTCATGACCTTCAAGATAAAGCTGATACCGAGTGTAGTTATCTTTCCAGCTCCTCATGATTGGGCCTAAATAAGAATACATAATGCTCGATTAGCAGCCTGATGGGCCTACAAGCCGACGTGACTGACCCGATATTGACAATTAATGTATTTCAGTCAAGGTCCAGGTCAGCTGTCCCAGCCAGCAACCGGAGGCAAGAACGCGTGAGAACGTGGCCGGAACTAATTGATGCGTGCACCCTCGGAAGCTGGGTGACTCTGCACGTCGTCCGGTCACTTCTGCTCATACCATACCATTGCGGTTTTATGTTATTGCCGGATTTGTCTTTGCTTCATGAATGTTCTAGGTCGCTGAAAGTCATCCAACAATGCCAGAAGAACGGAATAATCACACAGAATTGCGCACGTTATATGCGCGTTTACAATCTGTACAAAAGTCCATCGCCAAATATGAGCCGGTACTTTCCAAACCACCGATTATAGATGCATCCATAGAGTGTGATGAACAAGGTGCTGGGATCGGGCGCGTTGCAGAGAGCATTCCGGGGCTCAGATTCCTGAGAGAAGAGATAAAGCGGGATCTGGAGGTTATGGAGGAGGTATGAATGGATCTCCGACTTCCACTTCGATATCCACTTTATCATTCATTGTACAACCTCCTAACCACTGTCGCAGTAGTTCCTTGAGAGGAGCCACACATCGGCTACTCCGTCTCTCTCAACCAACGCTCCATACCTTATGGCAGTATGGAACGAACTGCTCTCCGCAGAAACCCCTATCGCATTATACAGAACCTTCTTTCCAAAGAATGAAAAGCCATCCAACACTCGCCGGACAGCAAATGGGTCGCGTTACAGTGGTGCCAAAGTAGACATTGTCGCGCGTGGTGGACAACAGTGGATCAGAGTCAACACGTAAGTTTCCTCCACAATAATTTTCACAGACTACAAAATCATGTATTTGGGGGGGAACAGGGTCAAAAACTCTCGTTTACTGGCAGAGTTTCGCGAATTTGATTCGTATCTTACAAGTTCCGACGACAGCACCGACGAAGTTCAGGAAAAAGGGCTTAGTCCAGTGCATAACGAGTTGGATAACTCCGTTTTGCGCATGGGCCGCGCATTGCTTGCTGCTGCAAATGCCAATCCCAGCCCTGTGTCAGCAGTTTCTCCTCAGGTCGTGATGTGTTTAACGCGCCTCGATATATCCCCTTTTGATGCTGAAGGCGAAGAAAATGACCCGAGGATTGCAGAAACAGTCAGCTCTCTGCGTAAGGTGGGTATAGAGGTGCGTTTAGGGGACAGAAAGGACGCGCCTATACATTCAGCTGCTACCCATACTCCAACTATCTCCTTGGAACCAACGTGTCGGATCAACTTGGATTTGTCGTCTTTGATAGCCCTTGTTTCCGACATTACCCACTCTCCACTTCCCACCACTGCTGAAGAGGCCCGAATGCGTTTTATACCCCCACAGAGATATCTAGAATGGAAAAGAGAAAGAATAAAGCTTCTTGGTTCACAAGGAGAAGTCAACCCAGTCAGCCCTGGTGGAACTGGAGCTACGAAGGAGGACACAGGAAAGTATTCCAGGGCTCTGTCAAACCAAGCCTTACAGGAAATGAAAAAAGGTTTGCTGCAAGATTTACACGATCGACTCTCTGTACAATACCCGGCTCTGGAAGGAGTCGAATTTTGGACAACCCCAGAAGCACGCCAAAGGTGTCTCCAAATTGTCTCGAAAATTGGCGGTCCGAAAGAAAAACGTCGTGCAGATGCATTACTTTCATCTGGCGCTTCCTCACAAGTCCCACCTCGATGCCCAGAAGATCAATACTGGGAGCACTCTCGACATCCGCGTAACTTCCTTCCACTTCTTCCCATTCGGCTATTTTCTTTAGTAGAAACGGCCAGCGGGCTTTCTCAAGATTCTTCTCAGTCCATGAATCCTCAATCATTCTTTGAATCCTTAGCCTCAGCTTGCAGAAACATCTTGTCGCATGAACGTTCTGATCGTCCCGATTTCAGGAGCGAAGCTACATCACCTGACAACGTGCATGGAGATATTCCCCCAGCGACAGTCACCAACATCAATTCAAAATTGACGGTGCACACTGTCCGAAGTATGCTGCGGGGTGCAACTACTGGATGGACCACTTTGACTGCCAATAGATCCAGCGTCAAAGCATTGCTACAAGAGGTGAAGGCAACTCATCGTAATCATGATGTGGACAGAGAAGTTCAAAGGGAGTCGGCGGCCATTTGGATCGTTGATCCGCGGAGTCTCGCTGAAGGAATGAGGTCAGATAGTGATGGTTGACGAATGCTAAGGCAAGTAGTGTACATAAGTATATGTATGTAGTTCTATGAAATAGCTCCCCAAAAGTAAGCCGCGAAAGACATTTCGCAAGTTAGCTATGCAACCGGGAACACGAAAAAATAAGCAAAATCATAATCCAGTCCGATGTAGATATGTGTGCGAACGCGTCAATGAAGAGATGATATGGTGAGATATCCATGGTGAGATGTATCGTGATATATGTATAGTCCCATCACCGCCCAGTAACGGACGTGCGAGATGGGCTATTGCCCTCCAATTAAGCAAGGGGCCGAGCAGTCGGCGGTGTAAGGGGTCTGGCTGTGACAGGCGTGGTAGGATTGTCAGGATCTGATGACACACTTTCTGCTGCGGTAGCAAAAGTCATGACAGTGCTTGCACGTGAAGCTGCACGAGGCGGTTGATACGCCGATGGCGGATACAACCCAGCCGGGATACTCGGGCTGCTCATCTGTGTCGAGCCAGCGCGAGAGTGGTTCGCTAAAATCCGTTCAGGACTTGATGAGGAAGCGCGGGATGAGCCAGCGACTTCCAAAACAGAAACTGGGGAGCCGGCTCGTCGTTCAGCCATACTGTCCACAGAGAGCCCGCTCCGATGATTTGATGTAGTGTTGGTTTGAGATTGGCTACTGTCAAAATCAGGTGGTGGCGCCGCCATAGAGAGTTGTGATGCAGAGAAAGCAACTGCATCTGGACCATAAGGTCTCCCAAATCTTTCCAGAGCATCCCTCGACGTGATCAGTTTAATCTGCTCGGGGGTTAGACCGCCCTTAGGTGCACGGAATTCCGAACGGGTCAGAGTGTGAGTGAGGGGTGCGGAGATAGAATCGAGAGATATGGTGGATGGCGACGTCATAGCATTGTTGTTGCCGTTCGCTCGGAGAGAGCGCAGAGCGGAAGAACTAAGAGCGGATATAGAACCAGAACCAGAATGGGACGGGTTGTGTGAAGGTCGACCGGTGGCAGAACTTGAGGAAAAATCGCGTGTGTGTATTGATGAAGGAGTAGGTGAACGACCTTGGGGTACCGGAGGTGCTCGAGAACCCGGGTGGAAAGAGCTAAAGAAGTTAGATAATCGGGAACGGCGATCAAAAGCGCCTGTGTTTGTAGATTGGGCTACAGGTGCAACTGAAACCGTTACGGCTGGGGCTTCGTTCAAATTTACCACACCATGGGACTGGTGCACGTCTCCATCGACGGTTTCAAAATATGGCGGGGCTTCTCCTCGTGGGTCATCGCTCGACATTCGGTGATGAGGCTCTAGCAATGAAGATGTGCTTTCTTGCGAATGTGAGGTGCTTAAGCTTCCTCCATCCATGCTAGGTCTTGTAAACATCTCTTGGGGTGCTGAGTGCATCAGGTCGGTGGACGAAGCTTCAGGGAGTGTGTCATGGGAGTCAATGCGATCCAAGGGGATGTCGTGGTGGACCATAGTCATTTCAGAGGGTTCTTCATTTTCCTCCATAACAGGCATCATATTGGTCACGTCATCCTCTATCTCAGAAGGACCTCTGGTGATTAAGTGTTATGATCGAGAGGTAAGCTATCACCACATAGTCAATCACCTGATAATGACGAGCTCCTGCTCGCCGGGCTCTTTCATGTACGCAGGAAGAGACTTGGTCGATATTTGACTCGGAGTTCGCCTGGGCCTGCGACGTCTTCTAGGCTGCAAATAGGGAGCTGGCTGGGGACCATCACTTGCTGTACCGCCCGCGGTAGTACTTGTGATTGCGACAGAGGATCTTCTGTCAAAGTATCTCCTGGCACAGAATACCATAATCAAGAGAGCCAATATCACTGCGACAACCAATATTGGTATCTATCATCCCTTACAGTTATGAAAACCTATCCAGAGCTGCGGAGATAAATTTAACGCACCCATTCCTTTGATGACATGGTGTTGTCGTTGCTGCTATTGCTATTGCCACTGTCTGGCGGAGGCTGGCCGTTGGGGGGAGACTGTCGTGGCAGCATTGACCCGTCAAGAGGTGTCGCAGAGACCCCTACGCTTCGCAATAACATGGCTGCGCCAGCCAGCCATAAGAGATTGTGAGCGTAGCAGCGCGGAAGCGCTGGTAGCACTGTCAAGATTCGGGAGGAGTTCATTTTCGTTAGAGAATCGTCAGTATTTCGTGCCCATATATGCGGGATGGGTTAGTGCACGACAGGTATGTAAGCGTTCAGCACAGAATCAACTGACGAACACAGGTGCAAGGTGAGGACTTAAGGGAGCTTATTGGGTGCGAAGGACCAAAAGGCGGAGGCTGTACTGAGCAACGCAATGATATGACCGGCGCTTTGCCCTTCTAGGACATACCCCGCCCTTGTTCGTTATTTATTTCTCTGCTGAGTTTCAGACTCTAAATCTATAAAAAGCGTCTACACGACGTTTGACTGATTGTGCGCCCTGGAGACTTTCTAGAATAGGAAATACACAAGCAATATCGAAATAATAGATAACGGTCACAGCATACTCTTGATGCGATTTCGGTATTTGTGCTCTAGAAAATCCGAGATCTGTTGAGCTGTGAGAGAGGGTTGAGGAGAGGGTCAGGTGATGTGTCCCAAGAACAGCATGAAGGCAATGCGAACCTAACTCTTCTGGCGATTCCTGGGTGATCTATGGGTGGCAAATTGTCAGCGAGGCGTTAATATTATGAAGCATTCATTATAAACGCACCAAGTGACCAGCAGAATGTATAACCACGTTTGAAGAGTTTGCTGGTCGACGCCATACTCGGATCTTGGATGCCGCTTCGCCCTGTATCCTAAGGGACAATCTGTCAGTGTAATACTGAGAGGTGTTTGCAATAACTATACCCTTTGGACTCGGGTTTCCCAGGAAGAATCCATTTCAGCTCGATGTCCTCATCCAGTTTTTCTAGTAGTTCCCAGACTTCTGCCGAAGTACGATCGTTTGCGAAGACCAGTGCTTCATGCAAACCCGACATTTTCAGCCTGACACCACCTTCGGAATCCTCAGTCAAGCCGTAGTCAACGTACAATTGAAGGACATCGGGGTGCCAAGCAGCAAAGAAGGGACTGGCCTTGAATAACTGGAGTGCTTCCTCGCTAACATGGGTTTGAGCTCCCTGAGAAAGGCAACTCCGAGCGTAGCGTGGCAAGCTACTCACCGAGATGACCATCGAGTACGCCTTTGAAGGGCACCGATAACCATACCACGTAGATAACCCCGGGCATAGCTATGTGGTTGCACGATCACTGGGTCGATTAAGATCATTGAGGAGAACAATGCTGGAAAATTGATTGCAACTTCCACACTATTTGCAGGGAATGATATTTACATGTAGTCTCACAGAAACGATTTAACTTAACTTACGATGTACATCCTCCCATAGAATGGCCTACGTCAACAAGGATACGCCGGGAGTAGCCCGATTTCTTACGATCCTCGCTGACATGACGAGGCAGGCGTGGAAGATGCGTGGATAGAGAACCATCCAGCGGCACTTCTGGCAGATACTTAATGAGAAAATTGGCGATGTCGCGCGAATTGTCCATCCAATCGTCTTTGCAATACATTAGAAGGAGACCACATCCATATTCAAAGTGTCTTACATATTCCACTGAGGCTGTTCGCGTTCAGAAGTGCAGAATCGCCATGTTGTACGGCCTCCCAGGACCATATCTCCTCGATGTGGGATGCACTTGGATGCGACAACAAGAACCGTAAAGTTGTTTCCCATATCTACGTTGTTCGTGAAAAGCTTCCAACACCAGATGGGTGAACTAACCTCCTTGGGAAAGCCATTCGCGTGCGCAAGAAACAACGTGATACCAGTATGCTCTTCGAGAGGAGGATAGTCCGTTCTGAAGTAACGATTCACGCAATTCCACAACATAGCTTCGCTCGGTTGACCAGGTAATTTACCCTGCCCAAACATATGCTGTCGAACTTGGATCTCCTCTGCAAGCCGATTGATGTTCTGTTTTCGTTCTTGAGCATTTGGCGAAAACTTTGGGATCTGAGGAAGAGGTATTTGTGGAACCATTCTGGGATAGGCAGCTGGTATGATGTGAGTGCTAACTGCGAATGGACCATAAAATCGCTCTGCTCGGGGTTTCGATGGTAAATTTGGGTATTTCAGAGCACCCGGATGCTCTGCGAAATCGAGAAATGGCCTTGGATGCACAGTTCTCCATTCTGGCATAGGTGGTGGGGGATAAGACGAAGTCATTGTCCTTTTCGCTAGCTGAAAGTTGTTGACGAAACGCTATGAATCCTGCGATAAGTTCGGCTTTATGCGTGTGTTCAGCGCTGTAATCTGGCTAATAAGACTGCTCCCATGCTCTAAGTTTGGAACAGCACGGTATACTCGGCAAATTGGCTGAAACTTGCCAGAAGTTGAAACGTTGAAGTTTGAGGCCTTGAGGGTCGGTTACTGAGATATTGCTGGATGTCGGGCGTGACGTCGGGTGTTGTGACCGCCATATGTCACATCCCGACATCAAACAGGCGCACAGACCAATGACATCGTGAGACCAGCTTACCAATCTACTATACAGCACCACTAAGCCTCATTACGCTCCCAATCATCCACATCGCCTCCTCAGTCACTTCTATCGATTCATCAGGTGTGTATGCAATATTACTTCCCATTCCTTTATACTAACATACTCGCGACGATGATAGTATGAGAGAGAAGTGGAAGAAAAAGAGATCTCGCAGACTCAGGCGCAAACGCAGAAAGATGAGAGCCCGTTCCAGTGCGTATATACTCTCGATTTATTGTTATCACTTGCCGGCTAAACAGCATAACTCCGTCTTTGCAGAGTAAATGACCCTAAGGCTGCCGAGTCTGCTTCAGTCCGGATTATCCTGCCAACCAAAAGGAGAGATAACATCGCGCTTGTGTGCTCATAGCACGACGCGAAGCTCTCGCTCGGTCTGCTGTAGGCTTGCGCCGTGCTCTCTGTTCCTAGAGAGACAAGTCCCCCAACTAAGCCAAGTTGTTGAGGGTGCCATTGGGGTACGAATTTAACAATGTATTTCTTTACCAAAAAACACGCATCGCTTTTTCGTCCCATTATTCATGAGCTGGACTGCGTGCAAGGTTCAATCAGATTATGATCCAATCAAGTCATGAGCTGAGCTTTAGCTTTGCATCCATGGAGATAGTTGGCCTGGCCCACTATGGCGACCAATCCAATGTACTGTCATGGTACACTTCCCCTCTCGGCTTAAGCCATCCTAATGACACTAAGCTCCAGACTGGGGCGTGTTTGCTGTACCGCATTGATGCATATATAATTGATGGCCATTTAATTTTGAGTCTCGCGTCTGAAATCATCTAAATTTATCTTATATACCAGATCATGTATTTATGGATCATCGTCCGCTATTATAAACAACCAAGAAACTCAAAGTTCACAACGTTGAACGTATCTCTTTGAACAGGGACCACCATTTGAATTGTGGTATACGTACTCATCTCATTCGGAATTTGAATGGGCTGTGGCTAACCAACTTGCCGCTACACAATATATCGTTACCACTGTCCAGGTAGTATGAAAGGTTCGGTTCCTAAGATTATCCTCAAGGCGCGCCCTCCCCGCGCTGCCTCACGCGCCGCAACATCAACCGCTCCCACCCCGGCGTCAGTCACAGGATCTATCTCGGATGGCGAAGGTTCCGAGCCAAAGGTCGAAGAAATAGAGAGTGTGGGCGCGTTGGCCAGCGAAAACGATGACAATGCCGATGCTGAGGAGGCTGGAGAAGGGGAAGAAGGGGAAGGTAGCGGTGGAGATGAGGCCGATGAAGAGGAGCCAATAGTAGCAGGTCCTCCAGTTCCACGACCGAGAGGACGTCCACGCGGACGAGGGCGTGGTGCCGCCCCAACTTCAACACCAAGAGCTCGCGGGCGTCCACGCGGGAGGGGTCGTGGAAGAGGACGTGGCAGAGGAGGTCTGACCATTAAGCTTCCAAAGCGTGGAGATGAAGACGGAGAGGGAACGGAGGACGCTGGCGCTGAGGATGGCGCAGAGGGAGACGAGATATTAGGCGGTGGAAAGCCCTTTAGAAAGATTCAAGGAAAGGTTTACATTATAGAGAATGACGAGTTCGCGACAGACGAAGATCCAAAAGGAAACACAAAAATTGACGAGCATGGAAATCTATTGGATGGTATGATTTATCCGGACTATTTGCTACTCTCTCGTGGATTTATTTCCCCTATTATACAGGTCGTCGTTTCAAAGCATCGACGTTTCCGCTTCCCAATCGACATCCTGAGCGTCAGTATATGCTTGCCATTGATGCAGCACGTACATCTGGCTTCAGGGACTCCCTCTACTACTTCAGACGTAACCTTCTTGCATTCAAGCTCAATGCCACGCAGCCCGAAAAAGAGTACCTCATTCAGCAGGGTAAACTAGGTGCCCACCTCCGAACTCGTAGTGTCACACTCATCACTGCTCGAAGTGCATACAAACTTCATGGATCGAAAATGGTCATAGGTGCGCACAAATCATGAAGCGTTGTTTATCTCAGACTCTTATGGTTTTGATAGATGGGCGTTGGGTGGTCGATGATTATTTTGAAGAGAAAATCATGGAGGAGATTGCTGAACGCGGCCTCAAGCCTGGCGATCCAGTTGGCGAACTCCCTGACCCTCAAGGCCCAGCAACTTCCACCGACCTTGCTTCTTTAACTCAAAACCAAGTCAAAGTTGGTGGAGGTTCACTGGGGATCTACCGTGCGGGCGGTCCGACAACTATCTTTGGTGGCTCAGGGTGGGGTCCATTTAGTGATGGTCCGCATAATGCGGTGCGCAAGTCATTGTTGAATCGGGAAGGCCTGACAGGGGAGAACTGGATGCATATTGCGGCTAAAAGGACGCTCGAAGCTAATGAAGAATGGGCACAGATGAGGCGAGAGGCGATGAAGGTGTGCGGAGGTATTCTTGGCGGAGACGGTTCCAGAAGAAAGGGAAAGGCAAAAGCGGCGGATGGTGATGGGATGAATGATAACCCAGCGGATCCTCCACCGGTGAAGCGGATACGAACAGCAGAAGATGACCTTCCACTGGGTGTTTACGAACCCCACACAGGCATTGTTCATTGTAAGCTGCTTACTTTTCGTCAAAATCTCGATTTTTGTAATTCACTGTGATACAGATCGTGCCGACACACAACCAACTCGATGCCGATGGGAGGAGTTACCACCATCAGGTGAGAAGCGGCGCGTCCTGGGCGGGACAAAAGCCGGGAACGGGGCATGGGCTCTTGCTTGGGTAGACACCCACATGGAGCTACCCACCGAACAGGAGATTGATCCAGATGCAGACGAAAGGGAGAAACTGTTACAATTTGTAGACATGTCATAGGTGAGGATGTGTTTTTATGTTGTTCTTATGTACTTAGCAGTCTTTGCATTGTTACTTTTTTGGTACATCCTAACTGCGATGTTGGCGTGCTGGACATCGACAATTCCATGCAGATCAGCCATCGCATTTGCTCTATTACGAGGATAAAATCGACCACCTTTCTTTGTAGGCACTTCTCGGTTCATTTCATTGAATCGTCAAACCTAGGGAAATTGAATTTCCACCTCTGTGGGCCCTGCCATCTGGGCACATATCGAGTGCTGACCAAAAAGATAGTTCGTCAATCTTATATGCCACTTGAGGCCTGCCATCAATGAAAGTGTGACCAGAAGTTGGATCGAAGGGTCGCGCAAGAAGCCGTGTTGCAATAGGACTTGGACATAACAGAGTAAGAATGGAAACAAGATGACCACTTTTTGTTGGCTTTTCCCCTCGAACATATAGAATTGAATGGGCCTAACTGCCGTGAAATCGGACGCTCACGTTCTTCTGTGTGTTATCACAATTTTCGGATCCTTGGCCGAGTCACCTCAGAGTCAGCGCGGGAGTGCAAGTTAGTTTATCTCTCGACTTACACTACGACTTCCCTCAAGGTATTTGTGCAATTATAACTTTGTCCGACAGAGAAGATATCTACTATTTTACAATTGTCCAGCTTGGCTAACATGAACAATAACGATGTATGCAGCATGCTACAGCCACCAATAATTTCACTCCAAGATCAGAATCAGACCAGCTTGAATTTGAAGGCTAAGGGTGGCAATTTGAGCACCTCGTCTCAGAGGAGTGATTTTGCAGACTTCATTACTGGTAAGCTCTTTTTGCATTTTAAAATCAAGTTCTGACGTTTTGCAAGTGCTACCTCCCAGGATAATATAAGCAGAGACTCCCAGTATCGCCACAGTATCGTTTCTTACCCACCAATGATTGTTTGATAGATCATGGAAAGCGCGCGAAGGAAGCCGAGTCACGATCAAGTCGGGGCAAGTTGGAAATCACGGGGAAGTATGTTCAGATCAAATCCAGATTGTATGAACCTGACATACGATATCGATGAGCATGCTCAGCCTTATATTTATATGTACGTGTCTAGGCCAGCTAGATTTACAGCTGTGAGCTAAGTACTAGCTAGTAAGCCATGATAAGTACGTAGTAAATATCATCAACCAGCGAGAGGCTGAGTATGATGCTGTATGATGAAGTTTTGGGTTCAATGCTTCGGGAAAGCCCGTAGTCAAACAAGGCGTCACTTGCTTTGTCATCTTCGCATGCTTGTCGAAGAAGACCTGCCCGATCGAGCTCACCACCACAGCTTGTAAATGCCTCCTTATGTCTCCTTGCTCTGACAAAGTACCTTTCGTACTTGTCATTCTGTGTAAGTTGAACCGCATATAATTTGGGATTTCCCCTCTCTCCCCTTTCTCCACAATCGCTCTTGAACCAACACGTCCATTCACCTGCCACTCAGTTAGAGTTCCCATCATATCCTCAACAAGTCACCAACATCGTGTTTGAGTCTTGCATGCCTGTCCCGACAACACGGCGTACGTCCACTATGGCCACCGAAAAACTTAGTTCGAGGAGAACTGCGGAGGACGACGAAGCGCGGCCATATATCATTGTCAGCGATATCGGCAAAGGTAGTTTTGCCACTGTATATAAGGGATACCATGAGGTACATTCGCTCATTCTATAATAATGTGTTAAACTTCAATACTTTCTTCTGTAGGAAACGCACCATCAAGTTGCAATCAAATCTGTACGGAGAGACATACTTACCGCGAAGCTTTTCGACAACCTGCAAAGCGAAATTGAGATTCTTAAATCCCTCTCACATCGACATATTACGAAGCTCATTGATATCGTAGTAAGCACTTCCTTTCCTGATCCCCAATGCGTTGTTCTACGAGGATATCACTACTCGTGTGCAGGGAACAAGTCGCTTAGTCCTTGTTATCTGTTGGCAAAGGCTTTATCTTTATCGTAGATTTTATCACAACATACTAATGCACTTCTTATTATGTTGTTTAGCGAGCAGAACGAAACATATATCTGATCATGGAGTATTGTGCTGGAGGTGATCTAACGAACTATATCAAGAAACGCGGTCGCGTGGACGGACTTGAATATTCCCCCTCCCCCGGCGCTGCGCTTCAATACTATCCCCATTCGAGATCAGGCGGGTTAGATGAGATTGTCGTTCGCAGCTTTCTACGTCAACTTGGTGAGATTATTTGATCAAATATACACGCTCGTTGTCCGGCTGAACTTACGCGTTTAGCTCGCGCTCTGAAGTTCTTGCGGCATCGAAATCTTATCCACAGGGATATCAAGCCACAGGCAAGTAAATCAGTCGGCGTATCCAGTTGTATTTTATCTTGATATCCAACGTGATTCAGAATCTTCTTCTAAACCCTGCCTCGCCGGAAGAACTAGCCAAAGGCCACCCACTGGGCGTTCCAATACTGAAAGTAGCAGATTTCGGCTTTGCGCGATCGCTTCCAAACGCGATGATGGCTGAAACGCTCTGCGGATCACCGTACGTATCTCCCCCTCCCACAAGTAGCGGTCGGCCTCACGCATAGATATATAGGCTGTACATGGCCCCCGAGATCCTGCGATACGAGAAATACGACGCCAAAGCCGATCTGTGGAGCGTCGGCGCCGTGTTGTACGAGATGTCAGTGGGGAAACCGCCCTTCCGCGCGCAGAACCACGTCGAACTCCTCAAGAAGATCGAGCACTCCAAAGGCATCAAATTCCCAGACGAAGATCAATCACGAGCACCCGCACCATCAGGTACCGACGAGCCGACCCCCGTCCCCCCCGACGTGAAGAAACTCATCCGCATGCTCTTGAAGCGCCAGCCCGCAGAACGCGCGAGTTTCGACGAATTTTTCAAGAGCCTCGCGCTCGCCAAGTCGAAATTTCCGCGCCCGGCGCCGGATCTGCCGTCGAGGTCGACGACTAATGCACAGCCCGAGGAGGACGACGCAGAGGATGCGTTGGATGGCCAGATTCCTGAACATCACCGGATTATACCACCTGAAGTGTTGGACCCCAAGGCAATGATCCCTCCGAGCAAGTTCCATTTTAGAAGGCGAGATGCTGGAGTGGATGAGGCTCCAGTAGCAGGACCTTCTACCAGAAGAAAGTCAGTTGTCCGCTCCGTTTATAACATTTTCACTGCTAAACGCCATTGTCTCCAACAGTCCAGCCTCCCCCCAGACGAAGACATCCCCCGAAACTCTCACAAGAGTCCGCACGATTTCTAATCCTCCTCTCCCATCCCCCGGAAAAGCTCGGCCTGGACCGAAAACGCTTTCAACAGAAGGATCTATCATCCCTGGTGAATCTGAGGAAGACGGTCTTCTACGAAGAGAGTATGTCCTCGTCGGCGACATCCGCGCAGTCGAATTCAACCGCGCCGTAGACGGTAACATCTCCTTCACCCTTTCCATTGATAATGTCTCCTCATAACTATATAATCATCACAGAACTCAGCACCAACCGCCGGCGTCCTCTCAGAGAACGCCCAATTCGGCCTTCGCTCATCGCACAGGAAGTATATCCCACCGACGACGGTACCGGCCCTGTCAACCCTATACCAGGAAACACGACCTTCCCTCCGCCTCCGCATCCTCTCGCCCCGCCACCACTATCCTCCTCACCTACGCGCGCCGCGTCCAATGCTCTAAGCCGTGCTCTAAGTCTCGCATCGCGCAAACTCTTCGGCGTGCAGACGCCTAAATCACCTGCTGCGCCTGGCCAAGGACACTATCGGCCGCCTTCATCTCCGCGACGACCGCAGATCTTGTTGAAGACGCCTGCGGAGGGCGTTGGTGGCGAGAACGACGGTAATGGTAGTGCCAGCGAACGGGATCCGCTAGAGGACGAGCTGCTCTCGGGGCTGGAGGAGCTGGCGCAGAAGACCGACGTGCTGACCCATTGGGCGGATGAGATGTACGAGCATGTGAAGGCTATTCCCCAAAGTTAGTATACGCACCCACCTCCCATTCTGACCATTCAACTCACCTATGCAGAGCCCCTCCCCGATCCCGCGAAATTCGCACGACGTGAGGGCGAGGCGGAGAAACACGCAATGCGCCGACGGAACGCAGACCAAGAGGCGGAGTACAACGCAGTGACGTGCGTCGCAGTGTACATGCTCCTCATGTCCTTCTCCCAGAAAGGCATCGACAAGCTGCGCAACTTCCAAGAACACCTGAGCATGCGCCACCCAGATGGCGAGTTCTCCGTCAGCGAGGGGTTCGATGATGGTGTGTGTTTTTGTTTTATCGTGTGTGTGTGCTTTTATTGATGGTGAGGCGTTTTCGTGTGTGATAGCTCTAGCGTGGTTCAAGGACCAGTTTATCAAGTGTAATGATCGAGCAGCGCTCGTTAAGACTTGGCTTCCGGCACAGTATGATGGACCGAAGACATGGCTGGACCAATTAGTGTACGATCGGGCACTCATGCTGGTGTGTTTTCTGTCATTTTATGCTTCCTCAACGATGATAACTGACCTCTCACCACCACCAATTCACCACCACCAACTCACCACCACCCCTAATACAGAGCCGCACAGCCGCACGCAAGGAACTGCTCGACCAAGCCACGAGCCCTGACGAATGCGAGAAACTATACGAGGAGTCGCTCTGGTGTCTGTACACCCTCCAGGACGATCTGCAAACTGACAACCCGTTCATGGACGAAGACCGCGCGACGATCGCTACATGTGAGCCCCGGTTTACGATACTGATGCTGATGTTTTTTGATGGTAATTGTTTCAGGGATAACACGCACGAAACTGCGTCTTGTGCGCTGTCGTACGCGGATGGGCATGACTGATAAAGACAGGCTGCGCGATGCGCTGGCCGATCAGAACCTCGTCGATGCGCGGTATCCCCCGCCCTGGGAACCCCAGGCCGTGGAGAAGGTGCAACAAGAACAGCAGCAGCAACAGCAGCAGCAACAGAGTCGGCCACGGTCGTAGTGCCGGTGCTGGTTCCAGTTAGACGTTATCCTCTCGCGCTACTGCTGGGTCCTGTTTTTTCCTCGTCACTCGTCTTCGCACGTCATTCATCTTTGCTATCGACACGAACACTTAGGCATTTCTTGTAATATATACCTGCTCTTTCCGCCTGGGTCATCTTTTTGTATCTTTACATTTTCATGCATGTTCTTGGATATTATATATCAATGACGATCTCTGATGTAGCTGTATCGACGTTGACTGTAGCTGTAACAACGTCGACGCTGACCTACGCTTTCGTGGTAGAACCTAGATTTCGACAGGCTGGATACACTCTAGCTTTTAAGCGCTCGTGAATCTGATACCAGTATCAAGTTTCACATCGACAGGCGCTAGGCACTAGCTGGTAGTTAATACCACCATGACCGGTACCAAAGCTTGCCGGAGGTACTGGTGACACTGCTCCTGAAACCAGTATCAAATTCGATGGATACATGTCATCCTCAGGCTAGGATACTGTGCAAGTACGAAATCAACATCGTTCTGGAATCTGAAGTTCAGGTTCATGATGACCCATACATACATACAATTCAAACCTGTACACCCCCTCCAAGGCCATCCTTCATACCCATTCCTATACCTATACATACCACCTCATTGAATGCACGTCTACCCATCCTTCGCTTTCCCCCGCCACTCGCAGAACCATCTACGACCGACCCCCTTTCTTCCCGCCCTTCGCCTTCTCCTTCTCAGCTTTCGCACGCTCCTTCTCCGCGTCCGCTTTTGCGATCGCGTGTGCGCCGTCATTCAGGCCGAGTTTGTTGCGCGCGATCTAAGGTGCGAGGGAGGGTGTGAGCAGATATGCAGATGGGACGATTTTGAGGGAGGGAGGAGCGTAAGAAGTGTAAAAATTTAGTGATGAAAGGAGATTTCGAGTGGGGATGTAAGAAGATGAGGGAGTGGGTTGTAGGAAGATACAATGTATGATACGTCCGCACTCATATGCCAAACACCATCAATAAAAAAGAAAATAACAACATGCCTCACCTCGATGGCGTAGAACTGCATCCGCATCACTGGAGGTGGGGATCCAGGTAGGGTAGTCGCGGAGAAGTCGGGTCGGTGATGATGATAAATGGTCGTGGTGACAAATCAATATCAGCAGCGGGCAGGCGGTAATCGTAAGCATGGGCAAGTCACAAAAAAAAAAAACGAATGCGAAAGACGAAAGCCAAAAGAAAGGTGTGAATGACGGTGAGGACGAGGACGATAATCAAGGTAAAGAGGGCGAAGATGATAGTCAGGCAAAGGGGTATATGCCACAGAAAAAGGTATGTACACCACAGAAAAAAGGTATGTACACCGCAGAAGAAAGCGCAAGAAGCGGACACGCACCGAATATCGTGTTCGTCTCTCCGTACTCGAGGCGCGCATCGGTGCGGATGAGCGAGCCAAAGTTGTAGTCCTTGACTCTGTTTTCGTATCTGCGTGTGGGTGTAAGCATCAGTGTCGGTATCAAGGGCAGCGTCGGTGACAGGATCGAGGGCAGCGTCAGGATCAGCGCTGACGCTGGGGTATGCGTACAACCAAAGAACGCGTATAGCCACATAACACCCCAACACGCTTCAACACAAACACGCGTAATAGACACAAAACACGACGCGACTCACGGCTTGATAAACTCGCGCCACCTATCCTTCCCATCTGCGCTCTTGAGCCACTCCTCGTCGAGCTTCGTGAGGCCCTCGTGCGGCGCGTCCTTGAACTCGGGGAACGCGGTCATGGTGTGTTCGAATATCTCGTCATCGAGTCTGTGTGGGCATGGTAGAGAATATAGGGAGGGGAGGGACGGAGATTTATTTGGGAGAGAGCAGTGTTTTGGTTATGAGGTAGAGAGAGGGGGGGGATGGTCATCCAGATAGGGGCACAGGAAATGAGGACGACGGCGACGTACTTGGACAGCTTAAGTTCGCGCGGGGGAACTTTCTCCAGGAGGTTCCAGTATGTCTACGCATTGCGATGGGGCGGGGTGTTGGTGTGCGTGCGTATTGATGTTCGTAATCGTCCGGTGTACGTGTATTCGGGTAGATTGAACAAGATCCAGCAACAGAGCGAGTTATATCGAGTGCACAGGATGAGGTAAGTTATAGGCCGAGACCAGCGATCAGTAATAGGTGATACAAGCAATCAGCAACAACGGACACAAAACATGCGCCAAAGCCAAAGCCAAGGCGAAAACACACACCTGAGCATGCTCGACGGCTTTCACTGCGAACCTTCACGTGCAGGTAATGACAGCGCGAATGAGCCAGCCAGACGAGAGACGCAAGATACGACATGAAGATGAGGAACACGAAGGGACGAGCCAGGTGAAGGGCGCGGATGAGCCAGCCAGGTGAAGGATACGAAGGGACGAGATGAGGAACCCGAAGGGACGAAATGGATAGACATAGACAGACGTACTGTTTTTCGATCTGCAGAGCGTAGCGTCAGTGTCAGTGTCAGTGTCAGTGTCATCGGGCGAAGTGCAGGGGGAGAAAGCGGATTGAGTAAAAGCGGGACCGATGGGGTATATGCGTGGTATAACCAGCTAAGTGAATGCATCGCTGGCGCGAGCCAAGTAAACGCATAGACGTGCATCACGCGGGGTGTCAAGTAAAGCGCGGAGGCGGCGACAAGGCGGGGAATCATGGGAGCCAGAGAAGGCTGGGGTAGACCGGCGTAATAGTAATGCGCGTGAAAGCGGCGAAGTGAGGGGAGGTGGGTAGCATAGCGCACAGGCGAGAAAGCACGGGGACATAACACATAACACACAGAACAAGGCAGAACACAGAACACAAAACACACACCTCCACGAGATTCTGTGCTGTTTTCGGGTCAAACTTCTGCGGTGTTTGGGCTGGGGCTGGGGCTGCCATGGTATGAATGGGATGGATGGATGGATGCGTGGGTGATATATGCGATGTCGCTATTGCTCTGGATCGCTGCTGGGATTGGACGCTTCACGCTGTATTGGAGGATGTCAAGATCACGGTCGGACGTGTGTGCGGGTACCCGTCACCTACCTTTGTCTTAGGCTTCGGGTATTGACCGTGTATCGGTATCGGTATTGCTTGGTATGAGTTCGCGTCGAGGAAGGATGTGACGAGGGCGCAGTGTAGAGCTTGGATCCAGGAAGTAAGGCTCTTGTTCAACTTGAAGTGACGTGGAACTTTCACTTGTGGGATGAATCTGGGGATGAAAAAATGAATATTATTAGCCCGCGAGGACGGGATGGGTCACGAGGGGACGAAATCCGAAACCGAAACACAAATAGAACATGTTCACTTACATATGGCCACGGTACGGGTATGGGATCAAGTTGCAAGGCGTTCAAGTTAAACTTAGCGCCCTGCCCAGGTTCCGGTTACGTAATACGACCTCAAGTAAAAAGTTACGGATAACTTGGAGATAAGATTATCGGTGTCAGCCAAGCTCGTTACTGACAAGATGTTCGCTGGGATAAGCTTGGTAAAGGTACTGCAGGAGAGACAAAAAGGGACGCCAAAAAGACGGGGCCTTGCTGGGAATCGAACCCAGGCCACTTGCAGTTGTGACTCGCCCAAAGCAAGTATCGTACCTCTAGACTACAAGGCCGTGGTATGTGTGTTGAGTTGCGAGGATATGTTGTGCGCTTTGCTAGCATCGACTTAACAGACTATGGCTGCGGCGATATACTTGAAATGATAGGATTGGCAGTGGCATAACACGTAGACATATCACGTAGAAGCTGAGACATTCTGACACCGGCATCATAGTTCGTGCCAGCAGACTTTGGAACTTTATATTAGGTCGACTGTAGTTATGTTGGATATACGTATGCGCATGCACTGATTGACGGTTTGACGGTTGATATGATGCCCTGATCGACCTGACCTCCTGAACCCGATTCCTGTTCTCACCCCCTCACCCCCTCAGCCGTACACATCCACATCCACCGCTACCTCCCGGGAAACGAACTCACCCACTCCTCCTCGCCCTCCTACATACCTCCCCACATCTCCCACCCGGTCAACTCCCTCCCCGTCCATCATTCTTCCTCCCCTCCCCACCTTCCCCCTCAACACCTGCGCTACCCACCTCTCTCAACACCCGCCCTGGAGAGCTTCTCGCAGTACTTCTGCACGCGGGACGCGACCTGCTGCGGCGTGCGCCGGCCGTGCATCGCGAGGGATATTTTTGACCATCTATGCGCGTGTCGTGGGGGTGTGGGTTTTTTCGGGGTGCAGAGATGGGAGGGGAGGGGAGGGAAGGTCGGGAGTGGGGTAATGTCAGGAATTGCAATCTTATAGATCAGATATGAAAAGGCGAGAAATGGAATCAAGTCAAAGATAGTGTCGGATTGCTGGGGCACGGAACGCCCAACCCGACTGGCACAACGGAATGTTTAGCCCGATTCAGGGCATGGAACGTCCAGTGGGTAGAAATCCACGAATCCACAACACCAATGCAGATACCAACACCGAGGACGCCAAAGCCGATGTCAACAATCACCTCTCCTGAGAACTACCACCATCCCATTACAACCACGTCAATCCCTTCAAGAAATATCGTCAAACCACTAAACCCTCGGCTACCACCAAGAAATCTACAAACACCAAGAAACACATGAGACACCCACCGATTACGCTCCTGGGCGAGCTCCTCGAGGAGGTGTTGTTCGGCGACGGACCAGGGAAGCTTGTAGGTCTCCGAGGCGGAGGAGCGCTTGGGCTTGTGTGATGGGCCGGTAAGGGTTTGCGAGACGGGCCAGGAGAAGGAGGATTGTGCGTTGATGTGAGTGTAGGTGTAGGTGTCGACGAGGTTGGTGGTGGGTCGGCGTATGTGGAAGTTGAAGAGGAAGCTATGGGTGCAGGCGAGGGAGGGCAATGGCGGGGGTGACGATGGGCCACCACACCAGCTCAGCTATCGCGCTTCTCGTACCTTTCCGGTTTCTTATCCATGGGCAAGTCTAACAGCACCTTCAGCCGCTGCAGCTCCTCATCAGTGGGAA